>PVJO010028671.1:0-17819 GCA_004026905.1 Hystrix cristata
TCTCCAGTGATCCTGGTCTATGGTGGACCCTGGGTACTTGTATGTTAGGTTTCTAGGGAGTTCTCAGCTTATCATCCTGGCTGTTAGCCTACTTGGAGGGGTTACTAGTGCTAAGAATAGCTTACTGATTGTTCTCAAAGTGTGCTTGGCTGCTGTGTTAGCTTGATGTTACTGTAACAGATGTGTGAGATGATAAACTTATGTGGAGGGAAGGTTTACTTTGGTGCATAGTTTCAGTCCATAATTGGCCCCATTGCTTTTGGGCCTGTGGAGAGTTAGCACATCATGGCAAGAGTATGAGGAGGTGCAAGCTGCGCACCTCATGGTGGCTAGGAAAGCAAGAGGAATAGAGAAATGGGCCAGGGTCCCAGAGACCACCCCTGGCAACGGCACACCCTCAGTGACCTCTCAGTAGTGCCAAGCCCTTAACACATAGGTCTTCGGGGGACAGACCCAATCCAAACTATAGCAACTGCACCAGCAACTTCAACAACTGAGAAATTAATAGAAGTGGGAATCTTCATCCTTCCCCCCACCCTACACCCCTACTGCCTGAATCAGAAACTGTGGTGGGGCCCAGCAATCTGAGTTTTCACAACTTGCCCCGCCACTCACACACACACACACACACACACACACACACACACACACACACACACACACCAGGGATTCTAACCATTCTGAAGTTTGAGCACTACTGGTCTACACTGTAGCAATGGTTGTCAAATTTTGATGGACGTTAGACTCACCTGGGAAGCCTTAGCAGTTCAGATATCTAAGTCACACCTCTTACTAATGAAACGAGAACCTCTAGTAGTGGAAACCAAGCACCAGTGTTTTCTAGAACTTTCTAGAAGATTCTACTGTGCAGATAGACACCTTTGAAAGCCAGGGCTTTAGAGGAATTGAGGTAGGTCCTTCCTGGTCTTCAGATTCTAGGATTTGCCTTCAAATTTTGCCCTTTCTCCTAGTTTTAAGTTCACCAGGCAGCACATAAACTGCCTTAAAGCCTCAAATGGATGCTAGAGTCCCCACTGGAACTGTTTCTGGTAGAAAATGTGGCTGCTTGTTTCTGATTTATTATGTACTTGGGTGAAAGGGCTTAACTGGATTCTATACTAAGGTGACACTCTCAGACATTCCTGGCTACCTAAGGGATACAATTTTTAAGAGAATTGCTTAGATATGGTCAGGCTGTTTTGATTTTGTTCATCCACAAGTTGCATCAATTTACAAATGTTTATTAGCCCCTTCTGTGTGGCCAACTCTGGGGCACTGTTGAGGTGTAAAGAATGACAAGTCCTGCCTTCAAGATGGCTGTGCGAGACCTTGAGAGAGAGGGAAGGACTTTGGTGGTTTCAAGTTCAAACTGGAGAGTTGGATCTCCCTTAAGCAGTGAGGGTCAGTGCAGGGAAGAGGCGACCTGCAAATGGGGCCTTAGAGTGGGAAGGAACTCCAGACAGATAAAGGGCATGGGCAAAGGCAGTGGGGTACCGAGGGTGTTGTGGGAGTCCAGCAGGGCCTGAGGCCACCCCGACCTGTAATTTGCACTTAGTGGATACGGATACGGAAGGGCGATGGAAGACGAGTACTCCTGTCCCCATCCATCTTCTCTCCAGCCCTATAGCAGGATGGAAAAGGCAGAGTCTAAATAATTAGGTCGTAAAGCCCCTCCTGATGGGTAGTTTTAAGGAGAGGAAGGGGGTAATGGTCCTTAGGAACAGGAAGCACCCCCTCCTTAGGATTTCTGCTGCCTGGAGCGTCTGTGCCCTTTGATGTCCATGAGGGGCCTTTGAACTTTGGGCAGCAGCAGGTTCTCTCTTAGCTGCAGCCCCTCCTGCGGGTCAGGTAATCCCCTCCTCTGCATTGGCCTTTGAAGGAGAGAGGAAACGCTGAGGGCTGGTTTCCAGTGCCCATTAAAAGGCTGCCCTAGAGGAACCGGTGGCGAGGGTTGCCTCAGTGGGAGCAGCAGGGACCTTTTGGAAGCTTGTGGCGGGGGTTCACTTTTCATCTTATGCCCTTAGTATCCTTTGAATTTCTCTCATGCACTTATTTTTAGCTACTGAATAAATTAATGAATGCCTCCAGCCAGGCCTTTTCTATTGGCTGAGGAAAACTCTCCCTGAGATATCGAACGGTTGCTATTGTTTGTCAGTGGAGAGCTCATTAAATCTAAGCTTCTGAGGGCTGGAAGTTTCTAAATCTAGTGGAATTGAAAATAATCTGGCCTACTTAAGGGATGCCAGTCGTTACAAAGCAAAAAACCTCACCATCCTTTTGTTTGTTTGAGGGAGAAAAAACAGGCATAAAATCAGTTTACCTAAAGCATTTCTTTTAAGTAAATAAAGCTATCCTTTGATATCTACAGTGACTGGTCCCAGGGTATCTCTTGGTTACCAAAACCCACAGATGCTCTAGTCCCTTAGATAAAATCATGTAGTGTTTGCATACAAGCTACACAATCCCCCTGTTCACGTGTAGTCAGCTCTAGTGACTCGTAATAACTAATGCAGTGTAAATGGTGTGTAAATTGTTGTTAATACTGTAGGTTTAGGAAGTAAAAAAGTCTGTACATGTTCAGCACAGGTACAGTTTGATTTTTTTATTGTCATATATTGTTTATCTGTGTTTGGTTGATTCCAAAGATGCAGAATCCGTAGCTACAGAGGACCCATGGTACTTCTTCAAAAAGACATTTTGAGAGGAGGCCTGACTGTAAAGTTTATCAAAACAAACCACATTTTATCCTGAAGCCTACGGAGGGAATTTGAATGATTCCCAATTCAAAGACTCTTCTCCACCTTCTGTGGCTGGGTTGAATAAAGAAAGAAACTTTGAGATTGACAAGAAATCGGACTTCAGACCAGAACTCAGAAGGCCCTGGGCTTCCAGGGGAGCTTGCTATCTCTGGCTGGGGGCCCTTGGACAGCCCATTTCTCTCCAGCTGTTGATTTCCATGTACATTCAGGTGGAGGAGCTGTGAGAGTCCCCTTCTCAACTACAAAAGGAGTTAGTACCCTGAGCAACAGCCTCCTGACAGTACGTTTCTGATGCACAAAAGTTTAAGTTACCAAAAAGGGGAAGGCAGTGATATTACAGAGAACTTCAGAGTGCCTGCTGCCATACTCCCTTCCACCCTTCCCAACCACACTGTGCCCACTCAGCATCTTGTGGTCATGGGTATGTCACAGGTTAAAAATATTTGGGAAAAAAAAAAACTGTACTGAACAGGTGCAGACTCAGTATAACACCTATTTTCATAGTATGTGTAATGGGTATTATAAGGCATCTAGAGATGATCTGAAGTATATGGGAGAGAAAGTACGTGTTCTATGCACACACTACGCCATTTTATTTAAGGGACTCGAGCATCACAGACTTCATTATCTGAGGGGCTTGTGAAGCCGTCCCCCAAGCTCTTTCCCACCCTTGAACTCTGACTTCTGGGTGAATGTGGGCTGGCTGGAGGGTGAGGGTGATACTGTTAATGTCTCAGATCTGAGCTTCAGATGGGAGAACTAGGAGGTGTCCAAGGAGGGGATAACTCTGAACTCTTCCTGGAGGATGAGGGGCTGGGTGTCCCAGAGGCAGCTTCCCAGAGAACAGAGATCCCTTCAAGGTGGGCCTAGGAAAGCTCCTGGCTTCACCTGCTCTTGTGTGTGTGCTGGCCTTCTGCCAAGCCCAGTACCTCAAGAGCAGAGTTTGTGTCTCTCTGGTGGCCTCTGGCTCTAAACCTCTAACCCCAAAAGGGACTTTGCTGCTGGCTTCCAGCATACATGGTGGATACATGCAGGTCACAGTACTCTGTTACCTTTCTGTCAGCCACCAACCTCACATAAGCCCACTTCCATGTGACTAGCAGGTACGAGCCATTTGCTCCCCTTTGGCTGTGGGGGCAGATTTCATTCTCGAAGAGCTGGGCTGTGTGTGGACTGTGCAGGTTCAAATTATGCTCGACTGTTTACCAGCTGTGTGTGGCCATTGGCCAAGCTTCTTGCCCTCTTTTCGCTTGCATTCCTTCATCTATAAAATGGAGGCAATAATAGTGAGTTAGTGAGGTGATACCTCTAACCGGGAACACCAAAAACAGTTCTCTCTTTCCTGGTGCCTCCCCACTTCATAGGCAGGAGGCCCCCCTGGGGTAGCATTTCCTTTTCCTGCTCTCTCAGTACTGTTCCGGTCATGGGCGTTGTATGTAGTGTCTGTGTTGAAGGAGGGCCCACCTTTGCCTCTCGAATATGTGTCCCTCGATGTGACAGGCAGTGGAGTCCATGTTGGCGGATGAGTAAGAGCATGAATAGAAGGAATTAGGGTGTCTGCTCAGGACCTCCCAGTGCCCCAGGCTGCTCCGGGGAGAGCAGCAGCCTCCAGCACACCAGGAGTGTTTGAATTCCCACCTCTAAGGGAATGTGACAGGCAAGGACCCCTGTAGTGATGCCAGCATCATTTCAGCCTCCCCTCTTGGCCTGTCAGTCACCACCATACCCATCATACCTGCCGTCATCATGGTCACTCTTTCACATGGATGTGCTGAGGCTGATAGTGATAAAATGTGGAGCGCTTGGGGGACAAAGGGGAAAGGCTCTGAATCGGGGACATCTCTGGGGAGAAGGAAGGGACACAAGACCTCACTGAGGTGTGACGGGAAAGAGTAAGACCCTCCCCTTCTCAGGCTGTGCCATCTGGAGTTTGTATTGAATGGGGAGAGCTGACCTTGCCCTTCTGGCATGCTTGCCTCTATAGCACTCCACAGGAAACAAATGTTTAAGACTCAGAGAGGCTGTAGAAGTCCCTAAAAGTGAGGAATTGCTCTCCGCTTACACATACATAATTTTTGCCATCCATTGTTAGTGGCTTCTGCAGCATAGGCCATTAGCCTGGGGTTTACAGCTCTGAATGGTTTTCGCTGCGCTGGTATTTCCTACCCTATTCCAGTCTCGTGCCTGCAGCACTCTTAGAGGAAGTACTCTTGAGGCTCCGGAGCAGATAGCGTCATCTCCTTTTCACTGGACTTCCCAGTTCCTTCCATCGGGGTAAGGCCTGGGATCCCAACAGCACTCTGCTCTGCAGTCTTTTGCAGCAGAACCTTAGGAGCACATTTCTCTAAAGAGAACCACTTTGTATTCTTCACCTCAGATGTGTTCTTGCCTAAATAGCTGTGCACAAGGTCTTACAGAGCCACGCTGGAACCAGAACCGAGGATTGGGTCCTCCGTCGTCCTTAGGGCATGCTGGGCCAAGTGGAGGGAGTGAGTGCAGCTATTAGTTCAGACCCACTTGTGTCACGTGGCTTTGTGTCCCCTGACTCTTCCACTGCCGTGCATGCCTGCAATAGGCCCCTCACAGACTCAAGAACACCGAGTATCCCAGTAAAACGAGCTGTAGCCTGGGAGAGTGGGGACACACACAGATGGCTCTGCATTGGTGGTTTTCTGCTAATAGAGTCATTTATGATTCTTCTGTGCAGAAACGCTAACCAATTCTAAGCACATAAAAAGCAGAGCATATTTACTTCATCAGCCAAAGGTACGGAATACCCTGGATACTGCTCATATGAAGTGGAAGATGTCACGGTGCGAGCTATCCCTGAAGGTTATTCAGGAAAGACTGAAAACATGAAGAGGTGCCCATGTTTCAGGAGGGCAAGACTCAAAATTCTAAGGATGCCTTTTCTCCTCCAATGAATCTCCACAATCCCAACTCAAAATTGCCTTTTATGGAAATTGACAACCTGACATCATATGGAAGAGGAAGGTTCTCAAACTTTCTGAGATCTTCCTAGGGGTAAAAAGACTAAAGTGAAGAAGGAAAGAGAGTTAGCTCACCACTTCTACCACTCTGCTTGTCTTTATAGGGGCAGAACCTTCTCTCCACACCTTTTTCCACTGACTTAGCACTGTCCTCTCTCAAACAGTCACTTGGCAGGCTAAATTCTTATTCTTTATCGTCATCATTCCAAGTGTCTTCAGAATTTCTCATTGGAATTGGCTTCAACATTCTGTGTAGATGTTTTCCCAAGACAGAAATAAACATGACTTTATGGATGTTTTTGTGCAGGTATAAAATGTTTCAAGCATTCTCTGACTCTGTTGAACTGGTGAGACGTGTGTGCATTTGTTGGATACTTGACACAGTGGAGGCATTGTGAGAAGGAGGATGTGTGCCTCCCTCATTTGGGTAGAGGTGACACTCATTTGGAAGCCTGCATCATCATGTGCTCCTGTTTGTAACCATCCTACCACGAGGCCAGTCATGCACATGAGATGGTGGGAGACACACACACACCAGAGGTAGCCTGTGTCCTGTGTGCTGGTGGGTGGTATTAGTCACTTTCCCATCACTGAGGCAAAATACCTGAACCTCAAATTAAAGGAATCTAGATTTATTTTGACTCACAGTTTCAGAAAGTTGAGCCCATGGTGACTCGCTTTGAGGTAGAAACGGCATGGTGGAAGTGCCTGGTGAAAGACTGTTGTTCAATCCTGGCAGTCAGGAATCAGGGAAGGGAAGGGGGAGAGAGGAGGGTGAGGAGCCAGAGGCAGGAATACATCTTCCTGGGTCACACCCTCAGTGAGCCACCTTTGCAACCAGCCTCCACCTCCTAATAGCACAGTCAGATATGAACTCATCGGTGGATGAGTAGAGCACCCCCACTGTGACCCAGTTACCTTCTGAAAGCCCATCTCTGGACACATGTGACTTTTAGATGACATTTTGGATCTAAACCATAGCAGGTTGTTGTGTGGCTCTAGATGTTTATAGGCTGCTTTTAGTTTATAGCTCGTGATTGAGCCTTGCCGTGTACCCATCCTACTCTAACTGATGATGGAGTAGCAAAAGATGAGACCAGCTCATTGTGTGAAGATCACGCTTGTCATGTGGGAACAGGGTTCTGGTGCTGACAAGCCTGTGGGATCTCTTAGAGCCAGAACACAGCATGTCTCAGAGATGGTGACAGTTGTAGTGCTAGGCCCATGTCCCCTGAGCCTTTACTGACTCAGGCGTATACACCCACAGAGAACCAAGCAAAAGTGGAACCTTCTGCATGCCAACCTAGACCTGGTGCTGGGACATTAAATGACGACGGGCTGTATCCCAGGCCACCGCCTTGGCCCTTTTCGCATGAAGTGTGAACATTGTATAGTTGTGTGTGATTGTCTTCAGAGATATCCTGAGGACACCTGTAATCCTGGACGGAATGATCACCTACCCAGAGCAGCTGGGTCTCTAAGATGTCCATGGAGCTCCATTCAGGCATCTCTCCATTCAGGCAGCCCCTGGGCCACGGCTAGCAGAACAGGCACATTGTGTTCACTGAGCGCACTGCAGAAGAAATGTGGAATGCAAAATCATCCAAGTGGGACAGGGACTTTTCTTCTGCAGCGCACGCGTTCCCAACCCAACTTGCTGTAGTGTGCTCCCCACACTTCCTGTATCAGTCTCCAGCTCTTGGGGGCACCTGAGTTTGGAGCCGAGGGCTGCCGTCCTCCTCACTCAGGAGAATATGTGCCCAAAGGAAGACAAGAGTTGCCTCTCCATGCCCACTACCCACATTTCCCCACACCCTCCTTACCTCCATTCCTTCAGGATGTGAGCTTCACACGCCCAGCACCTAGGAAGTGTTTGACAAATATTTGTTGAATGAAAGATTTTCAGTATTACCATCCTTGCCTAGTCAGAGACGAAGAAACTGAGGCTCAGAGGTATGTCATTGACCAAAAGAGGGGAGAAAATCATCCATGCTTTGTCCTTCTCCTTTCTTTTCTCTTGCTTTGCCTCTCTTGACACAATTTGTAGAATTTTTGTTAAAAGTTAAAAGCCCACTTGATCCAGATCATATACAGTACACTGTGTATCATATATGATATATATGTATGTGTGTATGCACATGAACACCCAAATGCAGGCAGGACCACTTAAAGAAGAGTCTGGACCTGACTCTTATACCTGATGTCAAAGTCGCATATATATAAATTCAAGAAATTGACTGTCTTTTTTGTCATTTCAGTACCCTGGTTAGCTAAGAGAGATAGTATGCATTGTATATGTATTGTCCATTTTCACCTACCATGATGTTATCCATAGCAAAACATACTTAAAACCAACACCATTAGATGTTATTTACTCATTGAGGATTTGGAATTTCAGTGTTTTGTGATTGTTCTGATTGACATGATAGGGAGGATGTAGGAATAGAGCCAAACCTGTGATGGCCCCACTCTGCTCCCATACTAGCATTATTACTAATTGCTGAAAGCTGTTGGGCTCTTGTTTTTTTTTTTTTTTCTTTTTTTTTCACCAAGGACATGTATTGGTACATTGTATACATAATGATCACATTCATCACAGTTATTTTGTGCCTGTACATGATGTATGTTGGTTTTTCCCCTGCTCTTCCCCACACTTCCCTTCTGTTCCCCCCTTCTCTATTTACAGCAGACTTATTCATATTTTTCCATTATTTCCCTTTCCCCTTTCCTTCCTTTTTTCCCTTCCTGCTTTCCCCTCTTCTCACTTTCTAGTTCTTCTCTCTTTTGAATGTTATCTTCCTTTTATATAATATCTATTACACCTCTTTGTCCTTTTTTACACTTATGGTTTCTCATATCAGAGGAACAATTCGATGTGTACTCATGAGTGTCTGATTTATTTCACTTAAGAGTATGTTCTCAAGGTACAGCCATTTACATACAAATGTCTCTATCCTTTTTTTTTTGGGTGCTGGGGGTCGAACTCGGGTCCTTGTGTTTGTGAGGCCAGCACTTTAACCACTGAGCTAAATCCCCAGCCCCTCTATCCTTTTTTATGACAGTGTAGTACTCCATTGTGTAGAAAAACCACATCTTCTTTAGCCATTCATTGGTTGTTGGGCATTTAGGCTGTTTCCAAGACTTAGCTATTAGAAATTGTGTTGCTATGAACATGGCTGTGCATATATCCCTGTGGTATGATGATTTTAATTCTGGGAAGATTCGCAGTCGGGGAATAGCTGGATCAAATGGGACCTCTAGTTGTAGTTTTTTGAGGAATCTCCATATTGATTTCACAGAGGCTGGACCAGTCTATATTCCCACCATCAGTGGAGGAAGGTTCCTTTTTCCCCACAGCCCCACCAGCATTTGTTATTGGTTGATTTTTTCATAAAGGCAGTTCTTTCTGGAGTGAGATGGAATCTTAACGTTTTGATTTGCATCTCTCGAATGACTAGTGATGTTGAACACTTTTTCATATATTTGCCATTTTTATTTCTTCATCTGAGAAATGTTTATTCATTTCAGATGCCCATTTTTGGATTGGGTCTTTAAATTTGAGAGGTTTGATTTTTTTGAGTTCTTTGTATATTTTAGATGTTAGACCTTTGTCTGATGGATAACTAGCAAAAATTTTTTTCCCAGTCTGTGGGTTTTCACCCTGCTCTATTGGTGATTTCTTTTGCTGTGCAAAAGCTTTTTAATGGCATGTGGTCCCAAGTACTGATTCTTTGTATTGTTTCCCATGAAGTCTGGGTTCTGTTCATAAATTTTTTTCCTACCCCATGCCTTCGAGGGTTCTTCCTATTCTATTCTCCAGTAAATTTAGTGTTTCTGTTTTAATGTTTAGTTTGGGCTCTTGTTTCTAAATAAAAACAATAAAGTTCTTGGGGATAAGAATTTTGATGTGATTTTTGCCTGTTTGTTTTGAGATTATTAATGATCATGGCAATTAAGCCTGTTCTTCAGCCTGTTATAATTGAGTGTACCTGTTACCTCTCCTAGTGACTTGGAGCTCTTGCAGATAAAGTTTCTTAGTAGCAAAATAGTAAGAGCACAGTCTGGTTCTTGGAAAGAGGTACTGACAGTGAAGAATTCTCTAGTGCAAAGCTGATGTGTTAATTATTATTATGTTGATTAACAATAGGCAGTATAAAACTCCCCACCATTTTCTAGAAACTGTTATGGGCTGTTCCTGTTACTGTACCTTTAATAAAATTAATAAAGTGTATTGAATAGAGACTGCCAGGCAGCTGACCTACAGGGCTACTGACAGAGCTCTGGCTAGCTCTTCCAGTGGAGAGGCTGTGTTCATTGGAGCATTTCTCTGGTGTCTTCATCCCAGTATAAGCATTCATTTCCCAAAGCCAGCCAAGACAGCTTTGAGGAGAGACCAGATCTGACCCCTGTACCTGAGATCAGAATCCCAAAGCTTCTGAGCAATGTATAGCTCAGATCCAAGTAAATCTGAAGCTTCTAAAATGGCAAATGCACCAAGTCTCAAATCCTTAACTGTCTCCTGTGGCTTCCAGCATCTGGGGTGAAACTAGGAGGGTGGAATATTGTGGGAATTCTTTCAGAACTCCTTCCATGGTATGCTTGGGATTTCCCAAAGCAAATACAGAAGCAACATTTTATTTTGTTTTAAGATAAAAATCAACTCCAGGCTGTTATTATAGTATCTGATACATGTGACATGAGGCCCATCTGTGCCCCCAACCCCACAGTCACTTAGAGTTAAAATTACTGTGCGTACTTAACACTACACGTTTTTGTTAAATATAGCGTTGCCAGAAATAATAGATGCCCTAGGACATAAACCTAAAATAACATAGAATTTTTAGTCAGGTAATCTTATTTAAACTAAAAATAACCTAAACAGTAGTTTATATAAACCTCAAGTATCAAGACTCCCAGCCCAGTGCTAGTTCATCAAACCGTAAATTTATGAGGCATTTAACATTTTAAACCAGATCAAGCATGATCTATATTAGAGACAAGCTCCAGAAAGCCAAGAATTCCACTCTTGGCTGATCTTGCTGACTGGAACATTCCTCAGGGAAGTCCTCCTCTGAGAGCCTCTAGAGGTAAATGCTCACTGAATGCATTGCGCTGCTGGTGGGTCAGATCTTGTGAGGAATGGAGAGGGGTCAACAACATACTCCACTTCTTAAGCACTTTTATAATCTTCTTGTGTGTCTCTTGAGAGACCAGGTTCTCTGGCCAGGAGAGTCTGGTAGTATGAGAGAGGAGGCTGTTTGGTTTTATAACCAGTCTGACCACCAGAGAAAACTGGGAAGTGGTTCCAAGCCCAGCATTCCTGTCTGCGGTGAGACCACCCTCTCGTGGCTTGAATCTCCTCAGAGGGTGGTTTCCAAACAACATCCTTGTTGGTTGGGAAAATCCATTGGCTGGCTGCTCAAGAGATCCCCTCCTGGGAGGACAAGAGGCAGCTTATAACAGCACAAAGACAGACAATTAATTGGAGTGTTGATTCCCCATAGGATTGAGATCTAAGTTTGAAAAGTTTTCGCAGCTGGAGATGGGAGATACTTCTGATCCTGGCCAGATTGTTAGCAGTACAGAAGGAGGTCTTAGAGAATTTCTAAAATGCAGTAAGGGTGTGTCTATTTCTGGAATATTCAAGTTGGTAACAATGGACGTGCTTATCACACTGCAACTGGGGAGGCCTTCCATGTTTGGGCTACATAAGAAGAAAAAGCTTTTGTGGTGGAGGATTTGGGGAACAGGTGGCACATAGAACCCCTGTACAAGCTCTCAGGTGATTTCTCCAAGGCCCAACTCATAATCCCAGAACCATACGTTTTCTGAAAGAATCATTAATGTTCACTAAAACTAGGACTCTAGACAGAGCAGTTTGACCTGATCACAGGCAATTGTTATTCCTTATCACTAGAAGATGGAAGCTGGCACTTTTTTGTAACGTGACATTTTATTTCCATATCCTCTATGTGTTCTACAGACTTCTTTGGAATTCATCAAAATTTTCCGAAGCTTTACCTATTTGAAAACACCACCAATTGCATTTAGGCATCCAGTCAAGCCCTAAGTCATGTTTATGGTATTTCATTTTTTATATCCTTTGATAAATATACTTGAAAACTCAGTCATTTCTTTCAAAAGTTAATATGAGCCAGGTGAGGTGGCACACACTTATAATCCCAATACTCAGGAGGGTGAAGCAGAAGGATCACCAGGAGTTCAAGGCCAACCTGAGCTACATAATGAGTTTAAGGCCAGCCTGAACTGCATAGTAAGACCCTGTCTCAAAAAACAAAATAAAACAAACAAACCAATAAAACCACATTAATATGAAACAGGAATGAAGGGATACTAGCAGAAGAAAGTAAAAAGTTGATTTCATTTAACATGGTGTCTTCAAGATTCATTCATGTTGTTGCATACTGAAGAATTTCTATTTATGTGTGAATGATATTCCATTGTATGTATGTGTGTAATAATACACAAATCAACATACATTTTGGTTATGTCCACATCTTAGCTGTTATGCATAATGCTGCCATGAATAGGGAGTTGCTAACGCCTCTTTTAGATCCTACTTTCACTTCTTTAAGAAGCTAACCAGTGGCGCTTTTCACTATTCTGCTGAGCAGCGCACCACTGTACTAAATCAACACATGCATCGTGGATGAGTTCTCCAATTTTGGGGCGCGTTTTTCAGTATTTAAGCATATAATGCACTTACTAAATGTTTAAGTAGTACTTCCTATGGGCCAGTCACTAATGGATACTGTCTTGCGCGAATCAGGAGAATGGGAAGATGTGTGGGAATCCAGGTAGACTATCTCAAGTTAGGTAGAGAGGTCTACACTGAGAGAAGTATGGTCATGGACACCCACAGATATGCCATGATAGTTGGTCTGCTGACCAATTAACCAATTAACAATTGACCAGTTAACCAGAAAAACTGGCTCAAGTGGCAAAACGTCAAGAAATAATATGTGCCTTAAACATTTTAAGTTAAGCTATGAAAATGTTTTAAACATTATATAGTATATAAATAAGTAATACTTAAATATTATGGTTTTTCACTAATTTTGTGTTAGCTGGGGAAAGCCTTCTTGTTGAGGGTCTCTGCCAAATGGACTTCTGTATCACCTTCTTTCCTTAAAGCATGTTCACAGTGTGAATTTGAATCCAGTTTATTTTACATATTTATTTGTATATGTAGCAGGAGTATAAAAGACCCTTATGAAGCAGTCTGGGAAATGGAGTTTTGCAGTTCAGTCCTCATCTTTTACTTTGTCTTGTCCATACCCATTTTGGCAGCAATGTGTTTTAGCTAAAATTAGTTTTCATGTAAACAACTTTTCTTTTGCTCTCATATTTCACTGATTACCCTAACATGTACATGTAGCCATATATATGGATTGCAATAAAGAATATCCCTGGCATCAGAAAGTGTGAGAATGCAGTTGGCCCTTGGTGAAAGCGCCCTCCTCGACTCATGGGAACAGACACAGTAGTCAGTGCTCGGCTGACCCAAGACCCAGGGCACAGCATCACCAGGCAGTGTATTTTGCAGAGGAAATGGTGGCTTTGCCTTTGGCTGCTCTTGCTCTACACAGGGGCTGGCCAAGGAGCTTCCCCTTAGCAGATGCATGGGAGTGGCTGCAGGTTGTGCAGAGAAAACGGGAAGGGCTTCTCCCGGGGAGTTATCAGGAGTGCAGCAAACAGGCAAACTGATGAGAGATGGTTAGAGGCATAAGAGGAAAATGGAGCTCCAGAGAAGCGTTTGTGACCTTACACCTAATAAATAGTTTTTGAATGAACCGAAGTACATCTGTTTTCTCTACCACTGTGATTGTTTACAAAGAGCTGGCACCTGTATATCCAGTTTCTCTCTCTCCTGGAAATCACAGGTCAGCAAACTGCAGGCCACCTGATCTCCTATGATCTGCCTCTCAGCTCACCCTAATAATGATGTTTGCATAAACTAAGATCATCGTTCAGCTCGCAGTGTGTGGTCAGCCATTTGTGCCTCAGCAAGCATCCTATGTCTCTCAGATCTAAATGGGTGGAGAAAGTGACAGTAATGATCTTGGCAGACCCCAGTACAGAAATATGAAAGACAAAAACCCACACTTATTCATGAGTTTGAGGTCCTGAACTCATGACATTTGATAAGTCAAAGTCTGACTGATTCCCTCTGGCCTTTAGCACTGTGACGTATCTCTAAGGAACACAAAACACTTGGACTACTGACAAAGCAAGTTTAGTCATCAGAAGCTTAGAGTTTAAGAACTGTAATGTCACAGTTAATTCCCACAGTTAATATAATTTATTCACTCGTTTATTATTATTGAATATTTGCTCGGTCTTCATCACATGATCAAATCACTGCCTTCTCTGTTTCTCTCTAAATTCCTGATTGTGGTCTGCCCTGTGTGATCCAGTATCACACTCCATCAATTTTTGAACAGGCGCTTTTCATTTAATGACCTGGTTCTGGTCCTGGGACTACGTTATTAAATAAGGAATTATATGTAGTGTGTACGTTACAATATTTGGAACAAAGAAATGGTCAAAGGAAATTTCAACTCGATGACTTTGCTTTTATTTGCACAACTCTTACATACAGTACTGTAAAATATAACAGTGACGGTGAACCTTTTAGAACTTTCAATGATAGCACACAGCTAGCTAAGGCACGCGTGCCATAGGTTCACCACCACTGGTGTAACAGAACATAAAAACTACTGTGTAGTACAATCAGCAAAAATTATAGCACTTTACTGTGGAAGAATAAGGCCTCACCGGTACTCACCTTCCTGCATTGTATGTTTGGGTGGTGGGTGTTAAATTCGAGCAGCAGATCTTAAGTCTAAATGGTGCTTTGGTCTTAAATCCAAATATTCGTTAAACAGGGAGGTCATTAAACAAGGAATATTTGTACTTAAGACTAAATTTCAGTGCACATTATACACTTGAAGCTGGACCTGAAAATAAGGCACTTCTAGCATAGTGTCCCTTTTTCCTTCTCTTTGGACAGCCTGGGGATGAACCACGATGATGATCACTCGTCCTGTGCTGGCCGGTCCCACATCATGTCAGGAGAGTGGGTGAAAGGCCGGAATCCCAGTGACCTCTCTTGGTCCTCTTGCAGCCGAGATGACCTTGAAAACTTCCTCAAGTAAGTCATTGAATTATTCTGTAACATCAAAACAATAGAAAGTTCTTCCAAAAGACAAAATGGAGTTCAGCAAGTGCAAGTGAATCTCTTGTTTAATCCTCACCTGGCCTGAAGAGGTGGTCAGTGCAGCATCTTCTATAACAGAAAAATACCTCCTCCCAGGTGTGCATCTGGTACCATGTTGGGTAGTCAGTCTGTGCCCATTACTTGCTTGTCAATTGATGGAAATATCAGCATAGTGACCCTGTTTTGAAAACCCATTGCACTCATCTGCAGTCTATGACCATGGGTGGATACTGCTTTAATGGTGCCACTTAGCTGCCAGGGAGCCAAGCACTTCCTGTCTGCTAAGGCTGTGTCCCTGGGAGGGAATGAATTTACTGGAGGAGGGGGGCTGCTCACCTCCCTCTCAGGTGGAGAAGGAGTGAGCCTCTCCCTGCTACTTTCTTCCTAAAAGATATCTACATCATTCCATTCCCAGGCTTCTGCATAAGAATTGGCCATCTGGTTTCAAACTTCTATTAAATCGAGTGTACCCGTGAGCTGTGCCAGTCCCTTAGTGTCAAAACCAAAGTGTAGATATACAGCTGTGATGCAATGTATTTATCTTGATCATTTCTCTACTTAGTCGTGTTAATCTGTTTACCCTGCAGAGATGAAAGTGAGTCCCCTAGTGTCACCTGCACAGGGCGCTTTATAGTCCAACAGTGCATTAAAGTTCCCAGAGCAACTGAGGGAAGTGACAAAGGCATTGTCCTTGGTCTTCCCTCATCTCTCCTATTGCTGGGGAAATTGTTTAAGCATTAAACAGGCTGAAAATGAACTTGTTAGTTTTAATATAGTCTACTTTCATTGAGTCATTGCTGTCACACAATTGTAATAAAATGTTGTAAGATACTCTATGTCGTTTTACTTCACCCAGAAGAATCAGTGCAACAAGTTAGGATGTTTTCATTGGCTCACAGATACAGTACAGGTTCCGTTGGTGACAGTTGATGTGTGTTTGAGCCTGGAAGAGGGGGACCAGCTTCATCTGTACTTGTGCACATGGAACTCTTTTCTTTAAGAGTTGGCAGATGGCTGGGTTTTCTTTGTACTACCATCTGCCTTGCTTTAGGAATAGAAAGCTAAAAGTGCTTAAGTATTTAACCTCCTAAAAGAGCCCACTTTGGGGGAAATATACCTCTCATTGTAAGTGAACTTTCCCATCCTGGTCAACATCTTGAAGTCACTGGGAACAGGAGGTGTGGCCAGGTGAGCCACCAAGGCTGGTACACCTGCCACAGCCCAGCAAGCTCTCCAAGAGAATCTAGGGAGTTGGAAATAAGCATACTGATTTCATTTAAAATAAAACAGTCCTTACTTGTGCTTTTTCTTTATTCATAGTAACTTTGGCTTGAAGCTGTTCTCTAAGAAAATACTGTACTCTGTTTCAAAAGCATTTTCATCAATCCCCCTAAGAGTCCATTTGCCTGGTGGATATTGTTCCCAGGATCCTCCTGAGTGCCCAATATCTCATTGCCTTTGGAGGAGAGATCCACATTCAGCTAAGCAGAAAAAGAGTAAAAGTAAACAAAACACAATCCATTATGTTCACTGCCTGGGTCCTTCTCCCATAAATAACTTGAAGGTGCATCCTTCTTAGGGACTAATAAATTAAAATGTGAATTTGAGCAGTACATTTACAAGTCAGCTTGCCTCTTGGCTGTTTCAGATCCAAAGTCAGCACCTGTTTGTTGGTCACCGACCCCAGGAGCCAGCATGCGGTGCGCCTCCCTCACAAGCTGCCTGGCATGCACTACAGTGCCAATGAGCAGTGCCAGATCCTATTTGGCACCAACGCCACCTTCTGCAAAAACATGGAGGTAAGTGGCCCAGGAGGGCTGTCTCAGCAAGGGGCACAAGCCTGGCCCTCCCTCAGCAGACCTGACTCCGGCTAGAGAACATGGATATTCACACTTAACACATACACATACCTGCACACAGCCACACATCTGTACACACACATTCACAAGTACAGAAGTGCACGTGCACATACCCTTATAGGCATTCCCACATCTGCGCTTCACACCCACACGTGCACTTGCAGCCACCAGTCCCCACCGAGGCAGCTTTGCGGGGGGATACAGCAAGGTTACTGAGGACATCAGTAGCCTAATATTTCAGCATGAAAACTTTAGGATGCCAGAGAAAAGAAATGAACTCATACTTCTTAAAAGTGATGGACTATCACCTGACTTCAAACCCTGCACAGACAAGGAAGAGGGAGCTCTTAAAAACTGGAGAGTATCAAATGGAGATTTAACAAGTAATAAATTGATCATATGATAATAGTGATAATAAACCCATTAAACAGAATTTATTGAATAGTGTCTATGTTTAGTCCTAAGGTTTCCAACCTGCATGATTACAATTAGCTCTCTCAACTCTTTAAATTATGTTACCAAGTTATAGTCAAGGATACCAAGTCAGATCATTAAAAATTATTTGGCCAGGGCTGAGGATTTAGCTCAGGGGTTAGAGTTCTTGCCTTGTAAGCAGAAGTCCCTGAGTTCAATACCCAGCACCCCCCCCTCAAAAAAAGAAAGAAAGAAAGAAAAAAGTTTTGGCTGGTAGGTGGTAGAACAAGGATTCAGACCCAAGCCTGGTCACCCCTACAGCATATACTTTTGTACTGTATTACAAACAGGAAAGCTTATAGGTTGGCCAGTTCTGGGGGCAGAAGGTACCATGGAAGGACATACTGGTACCTGGGGCTGAGCATTTGTTATGTTTGTGGCCACCTATGTAGCAGAGAGGGCAGGCACTAGCCCCAAGAGAAAGTCAGAGCATCTTGGAGGGCCAGTTGGCATATGGCAGTGAGACTTATCTAGGCAGCAGAGCCTGTACAATACC
>PVJO010028672.1:0-17811 GCA_004026905.1 Hystrix cristata
GACTTTTATCCCTTAGCCGCCCCCCCCTTCGTGACGTTGGAGGCTTGAAAGTGTGCATTTAGGATTGGTCCTTTCTGCACAGGGTGATTGGGTGGTGGGTAACGCCCCTGGGTAAATTGGCGCGTCGGACCTAATTGGGGACTCTAGTCAGGGGGAGGGGCCATTGTTTCGGCGGGAGATTCTGGCATAGAGACGGGGGAAGGGGGCTTAACCAGCAACGGCCATTTTGGCATCTGGGGAGGGTCATCCTAACAAGATCAAATTTAAATTCCAGCGATTCCAAACACCTCACTGCTCCTGGAATCACTCTCTTCTGTTCCAACAAGCACAACACCCTCTCTGCTCGCTTTTACCTCTAAGGGATACAACAAGCATCTCGTGTCTTTCTCTTCCCAGAGAAGCCCCTCTTTCATGAAAAGCCCTTGAATCAGAGCCTTCATTTCGGTCAGAAAGGAAGTTTAGGTCAGGTCAGTGATGGGGAGTTAAGAGAACATTGCACTGTCTCTTCATCCTGACTGGGAAACATTCCTCTGGGGAACTTGAAAAGGGTTTTGTAGAGTCAACAGAGGGACAGCATATTGTCTGCAATAAAGATCTTGATTTTCACTTAGTTCTGCTCAGAATTTCACTCAGAAGCATGGCTAGACAAGCCCTAACCCTGTGTCCAATTTATAGAACTAAATAAATTATTACTAATAAACATAAGCTGTAAATTAAATAAATCTGAACATGCAAGCAATTATTTGCCTCTTTATCTTAATGGGGTGACCTCATTTCCATATGTAATGGCTAGTTTCTGGAATCCATTTGATGTAGATGCAAGTTGTCTGGCAATTAAACCTACTATCACTTTGCATATTTCCTTCTTTTGAAAGGGAAATGACCGGGAAGTCTTCCTGTGACCTTGCTTCTGTCCTCCATTTTCTTGTTCTGATAAACTAGTATTTCTAGAACTGTGGTCAATGAAGGTACTAATACAAAACGTACTTGAAATGCTTGTGTACCAGCTTATGAACTAGCCTCAAAAAGAGAGGAGTTCAAATCCTTCTGGTATTGAGTACATCACCTTATCAGACAGCTTTCGGTTTCTCAGATTTAGGTTCTGGTGTTTTCGTTTGGCTTGATTTTGTTTGAATTCTCTCTTAGCTGCGGTGCACAGGTAGAAGCGGTTTGTCTTGGCCAGTAAAAGGATTTGTGCTCCGTTTGCTTCTAAACAGTGTCTGGTCTTTGAACTCTTGTTTAATGATGTCAGTAAAGCCATGGATTGGATGCATTTCCTCTACACAACTGCTCTTGAATTTCATATTTTGTTTAGGATGATCTGAAACCATGGTTCTCAAATCCTTTTTGAATTCAGGAGCAAAGCAAAGTCTCCAGGGACCTCCCTCACCTCTTTCTACTTAACACTCTTAGCAATCAGACATTTGGTGTTGCTTTCAACTAAATACAAAGAAGGTGAAAAGTTTTTTTTTTTTTTTAATGATGTTGGAGAACTGTTTTGGTTCCAAAACCAAAACCTAGACCCTTTACTACCACTAAAGGTACTAGAGAGCTACCTAAGACAGCCTGCTCAATGAACCTCTGGAGCCCTCCAGACACACTGACGTGTCACCCCAAGACAGCCTCTGTCACAGCAAGGCCCAGTGGGGTAAGATGCACCCTACAGATTGAGATCTCATGCAAATAAAACAGATCTCTGGACTTGCAATCAGATATAAAGTTGCTTCATCATTTAAACAATTCTAAGGCAAATAGAAATGAGCCTGCCTGGTTGGATGGTTGGACTTGCACAACAAAATAACTCAGACAAACCAGAGCTCTGAATGAGGCCATTCTGGAGACCCAGATCAAGGTACCAGTTCCTCTACCCATATAGCCTTGGGCAATTAGTACCTACCTCCCAGGCTTTTTATAAATATTAAATGAGTATATGTGAAAATACAAATGTAAGTTATTATTATACTCAATTTTCATATTTCTTCGTTCACCATAGTGGGATTTAGAAGGGAGGACAGGTGAGTAGATATGCTGTCAGTCGTCTTGAACAGGAAGTTACATTCTTATTATTGTTGACAGGTAATAAAACATTTCACGTACCAAGACGACTGACAAGTAGTGGGAGCTGCCTACCTGGGCTTCCCTAAGATGTCAGTTGGCACTTGGGTGCCTTTTGAATTACCTGGTGATTCCCTACTGCTGGTCTGCTCAGGGTGAGCCTTTGAGAAAGAAGACAACTCCAGCCCTCTTTGTGAAGGTACCGGTGAAAGGAAGAGGCCACGACCGGGAGAGCAAGCGGAAGGAGGGGAAGACTGGTAAGTGGCTTACCTGCAAGAGGAAAACAGAAGATAAGAAGGCCCAGGGAAAGGCAATCAAGACACAGACAGGGAAATAGGGACAAACATGTCTTAGCCTTTTACTGCTTGGGACAGCCCAAGTCCATTTCTCTGGGGAAATGAGCAGTCAAAACCCTCAGTCATTATTGAAATAAATACAACTAAATATATGTGATGTGATCAAAAAATGTGGTGAATGTTCCAATTTTTGTTGTTGTTGTTGTTTTGTTTTTCAATTACAGTAAAACATACACTGCCATTAGTCCTCTTAAAATACTCCCCTCATGTCACACACACTCATCCCACCCTTCTCACCTCTTCCCGAAGCAGTTCTGGAAGTCCTCTTTCGTATCTTTAGTTGTGGTACTGTGGCTGCATTGATGTCCTTACTCCATTCAAAATGTTTTCCTTTCATGGTCATTTTGACTGCAGGGAAAAACCAGAAATCGCACGGTGCCAGATGCAGTGAATAAGGTGGATGAGGACACACTGTCATGTTTTTGTGAGTCTGCCTTTCCGTTGGATGGCACCCAGCAGCAGCGTTCACTGTCGTTTTGATCACACCTCATAAAGACACTCATAAAAGAGGACTTCCAAAACTGCTTCAAGAAAAATAGGGTACGTGGATTTAAAGTAAGAGGGAGTATTCTGAGGGGAATTAACAGCAATGTGTCAATTAGTATAACAAGTTTTTTTTTTTAATTTAAACATTCACCATATATTTTGATCACACCTTGAAAATATCATGGGCTAAACATTTTTTTGTTTAAAACTAAAATAAGAACGACAACAGAGATCTTGTTGTCCTTGAAGACGGCAAAGAGCAGGTGGCTGAGGGGCCGACACAGCACTCCACTGAGAAGGGGTCAGAGTCCGGACCAGTGTGTCCTGGTGTGAGGAGATGGTGGACAGCACGGTGTATGGTTCAGGAGAGGAGAAGTGTGACATAGACTCAAATCCAGACCTGGCCACTTCCAGATTGTGAGATCTGGGGAAGATGATGAAATTCTCCAAATCTTGACTTTATCACTGGCAAACAGAGGAATAATGATTCATAATATTGTTAAGGCCTGAATGGGGTGCCCCTTCTTCCCCCAAAATAAAATTCACATGTTGAAATTCTGACTCTCAGTACCTCAAAATGTGACTTTATCAAATGAAGTCTAAGCTCACTGAACTCATTTCCATCGAAGAAGAAAAAATGAGCCAGAATGGTGGCACATGTCTGTAATCCGAGCACTTGGCAGGCAGAGCAGGAGGATCGCATGTTTAAGACCAGACTGGCTACACTGGGAGTCCAAGGCCCACCAAGGCTACATAATGAGACACCATCTTCTCCAAAAAGGAAAGAAAAAAGAAAAGAAAAGAAGGAGGAAGAGGAGATGATGACAAAGACACAGAAGACACGTGGAAAAAGTTGTCATTTATAAGGCTGGGAAAAAGAAACCAACCCCTGTGACACCTTAACCTTGGACTTCCAGCCTCCAGAGCTGTGAGGAGGTAAATTTTTGTTTTTTAGATCACCCAGCTCTTAGTACTTTGTTACGGCATCCCTAGAAAACTAACGTAAATGCTACATTACAGTGTTTGGGAGGATTAAATGAGAAAAGTAAAAAAAAAAAAAAGGAAGAAAATAGACATTCAGTTATTATCTTCCTGTACCTTTTCTTGTAAAATGGTACTTACTCTGCAAATTGGCTCTTTGGGCAGAAAAGGATCATATAAATGAGGGTAAAATGCAACAAAAATCTGAACCAAGAACATCTGAGCTTCAGAAGACTTGGTTTTACAGATTCTGAGTAACCTAAGAAATACCATCACTTCGATACAGAGATGATTTCACAAAAGTTATTTTCTAGTGTCAGAGTTTTGTGATCTTCCAAATTATTGGTTTACTAGTCCTTCCGAAAAAATTTTACATATACTCTTTGTTTCTACAGATGAACAAATCCTAACTTTTGAGTGATACTAATTGATATGGACGAATTAACACCTCGTAAAACAGACCTCGTAAAACAGATTGGCACTTTGCAAGCCAATCCATTTCTGAAATCACGCACATCGTTGTCCAAGGTATTGCTCATTGTTTTACTCACAAGCATTTTAGTGAGTCCCGACCAAAAAGAGGCCAGATCTTGTACTAAGTTCTGCATCCATGACTGAACCACAGAAAGTGCTTATTTCATACTATTCTCAACCCTCTGGCTCCAAAATCAAGACCAGGCCCACCGACTGCCCAAAGTTTAGGCGCTCAGAGTAACTGAGTAGCCAAGAATCTTAGATTCTCCGCCCTGGGTTTTAGCAACTGCCTTTCAGCGGTTCAATTGTTCTCTCTTAAAGGGCAGTTCTCTATGGGCAGTGGTTGGCCCATAGATGGCACTCATTGGCTGTAGGAAACTGAGTTTCTTTAAAAAAGAAACAAACCTGTGGAAATTTTCAAATACAAACTAGAGAATATTAAGATGAATCCTCAAGTACCCACCACCCAGTGTTAACAGTTATCAACAAGTGGGTAGACTTTTTCACTTGTCCACCCACTGGCTTTATCTTACTTTACTGACATAGTATCTGTATATATCTGTGGGATACAACTTGATGTTTTGGTACATGTCCACATGGTGTAAAGATGAAATCAGAGTAGTTATCATATCCATCAAGTTAATTTACCCCTTCTTTGTTGTGAGAGGATTCTAAACTTTCTCTCCCAGCCATTTGAAATATACAAGGCACTGTTGTCAGCGATAGTCAGCCAGCCACGCAGCAGAGAACCAGAATTTACTCTGCCTGTCTAACATTCTAGCCATTGCCAACCTCTCCCACTTCCCCACCTCCCCACCCTCTCTAGTCTGTGTTACCCACTGATGTACTCTTAACTTCCATAAGACTGACTGTTGCAGGTGCTGCATGAGTGAGATCATATTTATCTTTTTGTGCCTGGCTTATTTCATTTAGCCTAATTTTTTGTTTTAGTTTTTGTTTTTTTCTTTTTTTTTTTTTTTTTTTTTGTGGTGCCGGGGATCGAACTCAGGCCCTTGTGCTTACAAGGCAAGCACTCTAATCACTGAGCTAAATCCCCAGCCCTGTTTTTTTTCAATTAAAATTTTTTTTAATGGTACATTTGAGATGTATATAATGATAACATTCATCATAGGGGATTTGTACCTGTACATGATATATCTTGTTGCTTCTTTTTTTCCCATTTCCCCTCCCCTCCCTTGACCCTCTCCTCCCTCCTTATTTAGAAAAGCTTTGTTTCCATTTTTTCTTTCCATTTAGCCTAATTTTTTCAGGCTCATTTAAGTTGTCACAAATAACAGGATTTCATCCTTTTCATGGTTGCATGGTATCCATAATACATATACATATACCACATTTTCTTTATCCATTCACTGTTGATTGATATTTAGGTCGATTTCCTATCTTGGCTATTGTGAATGGAGCTGCAATAAATATGGGAGTGCAGACATCTCTTCAATACATTAACTTCATTTCCTTCGGAAACTCTCCTAAGAGAAAAATCTCTGCTCGTTCCAGTTCACACCTCTGTCTTGCCATGGCACTCTCCTCAGAGCCTCTCTGAACTGTCCAGCTGGTCCCTGAGCCCCTGTGGCTTCCCCGGGGCCCTTCAGACTAGGCCTCGCCCCGCCCCCCACGGAGGGTCCAGCCAGAACCATACTTCCAGACTTCAAATGAACAGAAAAGGAGAGTCTGGGCTGAAGGTGGGAGAATTCTTGTTTTCTTCAGCCTCTTTGTCCCACAGGGACCTTCAAGCTGCTGCTCTGGGTGTCACCTGAAGAAATGCAGGACAGCTGCTCCATCACAGGTGGTAACGTGGTGACTTACTGGCCCCTCCCAGCACTCGCCTTCCCGTGTGTTGTTCTGCTCATCTCCGGAAGGCCGCAGCAGCGTGAAGGGGGCTCCCCAGCAACCTTCCTCTTCCCTGTCATGTGGGAGGAACACGGGTGGTGCAGGTGCCTCAGAATGAGTCTGGTACGGTTCCCACACAGTTCAGTGGGTGAGCAGGAGGGCAATCAACATCAGTGTGATCTGTTCGCTCCTCTGTCATTTAAAAATTAACCTCCCACTTGGCAGTGGCATTTTATAATATTGATGCTCTTAAAATTGGGATCTTAATAAAGGAAAGCTTGCAACAGACCATGACTACTGCTCAAATCATCACTGAAGCATTTGGAGACTCAGAAAAGATCTTGTGTTTGGCGTGTAGTATTTCTAAAAGTGGTGGAATGAAGGAGGGCCTCTTTACAAATTTTGTATAAAGCTCCTCATAAACAAACTTAGACCAGTAAAAAGAGCCACATTCTCCTCTTTCGCTAGAGTAGTCACAGCCAGGCCTTTGCGAGTCACACAAAGCCTAAATGTTACTGGAAATATAAAATGTAAATGGGAAGAGAGAAAGAAGAGTGAGATACTTACCCTGTTATAAGGGCTGAAAGACAGAAAGGCTGCCACCAGGATGTCATTTCTTTTCCAGCCATGGTAGAGTCCCCAGCATGTCCCAAACCTAATAACATAAATGATACAGTAAGTAAATAAAAGTAAGGGGGTTACTTCAAGATTTCTCAGAGCCTTTAATATATCATCATGCCCTAGCCAGGCACAGTGGCATACACCTATAATCCCAGCACTCCGAGAGGCTGAGGCAGGAAGGTCACAAGTTGCAGCCCAACCTGGGCAATTTAGCAAGACTCTTTCTCCAAACAAAAAAGGGGCTGAGAATGTAACTCAGTATTAAAGCCCTGAATTGATCCTCAGTATGGAAAAAAGAAATCACTGTGTCTTATAATACCCCCAAAATGCAAAGACACTCTGAAGTGCTTCCTAAATGTATTCCACCATGACACCCTTTATGTGTGGATGAAATAAGAAACTAGCAAAACGTCCCAGACTTCTATTTTATTATTTAAATCACATGCATTCAAACTGTTACATTATTCTACAAAGGCAAAAGGGAAACATTTAAGTAGAGGGAAAAAGCAAACCTCGTGTCCATGAAAGAATTTGTATGCTGGATCCACTGCATGCCAGCCATGGGCCTCCCCTGCAGTCGACATTTAAGGTGACTATGGCCCTTACACAAGGCGAGACTGGGACACACATGCACACACAGAGGGAAGGCGTGTGAAGAGACATAAGGGAGACAGCCACCCATCAGTCAAGGAGAGAGACCTGGAACTGACCCTCCCTGTTGGCCCTCAGAAGGAACTAACCTGTCCACACGCTGGTCCTGGACTTCCAGCCTCCAGAGCTGCAAGATGATAACTTCCTGTCGTGTAAGCCATTCAGTTTGCGGTACATTGATACTGTACTCTAGTAAACTAACGTGCTAGGTTTACAGTTTTCACTCCATTTATTCACCAAATTCCTTTCGAGAACATCCTAATTTCCAGGACTCCTGGGGCACAATATTGAGCAACAGCAGACGTCCTCCACACTGTCATGGCTCTTACAGTGCAGCGAGGCATACAGAAAATCAAATCATCACTAAAACATGTAAAATTACAAGAGGAAAAGAACATGAAAATAACTGCAAAGAGACAATGAAGTGCTCAGTCACCCACGTAAATAGGAGCATGGACTTGTCTGGAGTACAAGAGCCTTCTGTGGGGAGGCGCCAAACTAGCTGAGCTCTGAAGGGTTAGCAGGATTCGTAAGGTGAAAGGAGAATGTGGATCGGTGTTCCCACCAGAGAAAATGGCATGTTTGAGAGTAAGAGTGCAAGTTCGAGTGGAAACAGGGCAAAGACTGAGGTGGTCAAGGCCAGCTCAGCGCTCATATTGGACTTTGGAATTTAGATATTTATGTTAACAACCTTGGGCACCCTCATATGACCTCAGATGAGTAACCGGCCCCATTGCTGTGAATATACCCAAGAGAGCTGAAGATGGATGACTGCACAAAACCGTGTGTGCAAATGTTCCCAGCAACATTATTTGTAGTAGCCAAAAAGTATGGAAAACCTGAGATGCTCATCAAGGGGATGGATGAACAAAATGTAATTATATCCATACACTCTAATATTATTCATCCATAAAAATGAAGGAAATACTGATACATAGTTTAACAAGGATAAACTACAAGAACATCATGTTAAGTGAAAAGCCAGCTTAAAAAAACACATAATGTGTGATTCTATTTATAGGAAATGTCCAGAATTGGAAAATGCATAAAAATAAAAATGACTAGGTTTTTCCCTGGGATAGGAGGAGGGAGGAATGGAGAGTGATACCTAAAGAATCAGGAATTGGTGATTAAATAATAAGGGATTTTGTGACTTGGTTAAAACTATTGGTAGCTTGACACTGGCCACAGTGGGAGTTGTACCACACAAGCCAATGGACACTACAATCTTTATGGAATTTGAATAAAGTAAAAGCCTACCAACAAAGAAAACCTCAAACTTCAAGGGCTGACCAGCAAGTTGTATCAAACATTCATGAAACATGTGGGGCATGGTGGCCCACACCTGTAATCCCAGCACTTAGGAGGCTGAGGCAAGAGGATCGCCAAGAGTTTGAGGCCAACCTGGGCTACATAATGAGTTCAAGGCTAGCCTGGACTACATAGCAAGACCCTGTCTCAAAATAACAAACAAACAAATAAAAATTCATGAAATTAAAAAAAAAAATTCATGAAATGAATAATTCTAGTCCCATCTGAACTCTTTCAGGTAAGGAGAATCATTTAATGAGCTTAGCATAACTTTGATGTCTAATATGATAAGGTACAAATGTGAAAAATCACAGAACAATCTCACTTGTTACTATGGAACCAAAAATTCCTAGCAAAAAGTAGCAAAACAAGTCTAGTAATGTGTATAAAGTACACCAATAACAAAAAAAATGGACTTTTCCCAGAAATGTAAGGATGACCGAACATTAGAAAAAAATTTAGTATAATTCTTCACCTTTATAAACCTATGTGATCATTTCGGTAGATAAAAAAGAGCCTCAGAAGGCTAGGCAAGAAGTCTGCAAGACCCCAGCTTGGACAACTTAGCAAAACTTTGTCTCAAAATGAAAAATAAAAAGGGCTGAGGGTGTAGCTCAGTGCAGTGAGACCCTGGGTTTCCTGCCCAGTACCACCAAAAAAAAAAAAAAAAAAAAAAAAAAAAAAAAAAAAAAAAAAAAAAAAAAAAAAAAAAAAAAAAAAAAAAAAAAAAAAAAAAAAAAAAAAAAAAAAAAAAAAAAAAAAAAAAAAAAAAAAAAAAAAAAAAAAAAAAAAAAAAAAAAAAAAAAAAAAAAAAAAAAAAAAAGAAAGAAAGAAAGAAAAGGAAAAAAAAGCTCTAGAAGAAACATTGATGAATCTCCATTACATTCATAATTTTAAAAACTGAAAAATTCCTAGCATGTCAAGAACAGAAAGAAATTTCCTTAACCTACTAAAGAGTATTTGCCACCCAGACTCCACCCTGACCCCGACTGAGAACAATTTGGTGACACATTAAATACACGTTTCACAAAGTCAGAAACAGCTCAAGGCATTTGGTCACTTTCACTCCTTCTAGGCAGCATCCTGCTGGGGGTACGAGCTAGCATTCTAAGGCAGGGAAAAGAAAATAACATGGTAGAAATAACAAGGCTTGTTGCAAAATGTAGCATGGGAGATGGTAGCTCACTCCCTCTGAAGGGGCTAATTTAAAGTTACTATTTATATTACAGCAAGCCCTGAAGGCAGGGAAGAGAAGGTTTCCCGGGGAGACCCAAGAAGGAGCAAACAGTTCCCTTCCTTGTTCTTCCTAAATGATTTGACTGACAGGAAAGGCCACCTGCCAATCTTTGAGGAATCTTGGGGTGTCACAGGATCTGGAGGCACTGTGGGCAGGAACCTAACATCACCTGGCTGGCCAGACACAGCATCAGCCTTTAGCAGGGCTGCAGCTCCCTCCCTCCCTGCACACTGAGCTCCCTGCTCTCAGCCATGACAGGGCCTTCAGATTCAAGTGCCCTCTAGTGCCTTAGAGTGGTCCACAGGCTGTTCCAGGCCTACTGTTTGTCCCTGGTCACCAACCAGAAAAATAAAGAAACCAAGAGTAAGCAGACAGAACCGTGTGGCAACTTCACACAGTCATCTCATGTCCGCTGAATTAATAATAATTTTTAAGTTAAGGTATTTACTTGCATGTCTTTTCCCTTTTTTAATTTTTCTACTACTGTATTGTTTTTAATATCAAGGATTGAAAATTTTAAAACAAAATTAAAAAAAATATATATATATGGTCCTATGCCAGGTATGATAGCACACACATATAATCCCAGCACTCAGGAGGCTGAGGCAGGAGGAGCATCATGAATTCAAGGGCAGCCTCAGCTACATGGTGAGGTGCTGTCTCAATGAACAAGTCCTTTACCTGGGGCACTTTTAAAATTCCCAGTGCCCAACACCTATTATATCAAGTTTTCTGGGGTAACAGAAGATGTGAAAAAAAAAAAAGTTTTTGAACCCAGGCTGTTCCAGTGTGTGAACAAGTTGGAGGCTTGTTTCTCAAAGTGTGTCTGTGGCCCAGAGCACTGGTGTCCCTGGAGCCTCTTGGCATAACCATGACTTGGACACGGCCCAGACCTCCTGGATCACAATTCACACTCCAGCAATGAGGCTGCATGCCCAATCAAGTCGGAAAGACTGAGTTAGGGAAACAGGCCATAGAAAACCCAAAACACAGATTTTTCTAGAGAGGCAAGTAGAGTTGGGTTATTGCCTGAGCTAATATTTCCACAGGGTCTCCTGGCTGCATCCACCCTTCCCCCCGCTGTCCGAGTGTCTTTCCTATACTTGGATCTGTCACTGCTGTGATGCAGCTATGAGGTAAAGTTCAAATGTCTGATCTGAAACAGTATTTACTACCCCTCCCCCATTCACAGGATTCTGTCCCCTTTTTATCTCCTCAACAGGGTCTTGCTACGTAGGCCAGGCTGACCTTGAACTCATGGCACTCCTCTTGCTTCAGCCTCCCAAGGCAATCTCTTTACTTGACCCCCCCAACACACACACACACACACACACACACACACACACACACACACACTACACTTCATATACACACACACACTGGATACATCTTCACACCTCTGTTAATTCCCCTCCCTCTACCTGGAATTTTACTTGTTCCCTGTCAACCCTGAAGTTAATCTCATGTTCTTGCTACCTAAAGATCTCCTTTCTGTACTTCAAGATTCAATTCAAATAGTGTCTCCTTGAAACCTCTTGGAAAAACCAGGTATTTCCTCCTGTAGTTTCCTGCAGGTCCTCCTGATGGTTCAAATATAGCTGTGATTACAGAGTGGGGATTATTGTTTATGTGTCTGTCTTGCTCGTGTCTCTGTGTGCATGAGGGCAGGGATCATGCTCCATTATCACCATCTACCTCGGCATCTCATATCCATTCTAGCTAAAATATCATGAGTTTTTCATGGACCATTGGCCAGACCTCTGACCAGTTCCCACTCCTCCCTGAGCTCCATCTCTGGCTCATGATGCAGACACACAAGGACGTGGTCCTCCTGAAGATGCACGCTAACTACTTGATAAACACCGGCATGGAAAGGTAAAGACACACGCACCATCAATGTGTCTCTGCAGCTCTCTACCGTTCTACCCTCCATTCCCACCCAGTAAGTAATTTGAAACAGTCACAAATCCAAAGAGAAAGTGGGACAATGGACTCAACATTTTTGGCAAAGCTTTCTAGAATAAAGAATGACATGGATTTATTTATAAACCACCTTCCTGGGGTGATGGTCTAAATACTGTCAGTTCTCATCACTATGGTACTCAGGCTCCTGGAAGCCCCTGGTCACAATATTTTCAGCATTAGGGGAGGGGAGGTACTCTTAATTAGGTTAAGGAAATTCTCTTCTATTCTTGACATATTAGGAACTTTTCTTCTTTTTAAAAAGTGTATTATTATGGTTCATCAGAGGTTCTTCTTTATTTATAGAGATGATATAAGTTGTATGAAGGTGGTGAATAACACTAAAAGATTTTCTAACGTTAAGTCATTATTACATATTTCTGGGGAAAATTCATTTTGTTTCCATTACGTTTTATGTTCACTACTAGACTTACTTTGCCAAATTTTGATTAGCATTTTTGCTTCCATAGTACTGGATGAGATTGTTCTATGATTTTTCTTATTTGCCCTTCATCAGATTAGACATTGAAGTTACACTACACTCTTTAAGTGATTCTCTAACTACCTGAAATGGTCTGTATAAAACAGGAATCTTTCCTGAATGTTCGGTAGACCTTGCTGGTCAAATTCTTGGAAGCCGTGATCATGTGTTTTGAATGACTCAAATTTTTTTCTGCTCTGGACTGTCCACCAATGACTGTGGAAGCGCCTCAGACGGATCTGCGGATTCCAAGTAAATTTTGTTATGTAAGCATATTCACCGATGTCAAATCTGCACCCAGTGAGGACTGACTGTATCTAACAAGTGCTGGGGTAAGAGTGTTAGCAAAACAGCAGATTCGAGCCACATTATTTGGGGCTCTGTGGGCTCCTGATGTGTGAGGCAAGAGCACTCTGGTTACTGGGCACTGAGCCAAGGGGAACTCTAGAGTGAGCACAACCACATTTACCAACCCATGAAGGAAGGATTGTACTCTTCCACTAATGACTTGGGCTGTACTAACAATGTCTCTCCAATGTCATAGCCTGGGCCAGAAAAGTACCAAATTTCTGCCATTACATATAATTTTGTAAATCTGCTCGACTCACTTGTTCTAGAAATTTTATTACCCTGCCTCTAGACAGAGAAGTTAATTATACCTTAAGAAATGGAGAATCTCCTCACATTTAATTTTAGTGGTAATCTGTGCATACAAATCAGCTGAGAATCTTGGATAAGCCAGTGACTGATTCCATAGGTTTGGAAAGGGCCTGAGATCACATTTCTAATAAGCTTGCAGAGACCACACTGCAAATATCTTTAATCAGACTTGGACATGCATCAAAATACCCCAGAGTTTCAGATTCAGTAACCCTTGATGTGGGCCTTTAAAGGTGCCTTTTTAACAAGTTCCCAAGAGACGACAATGCTGCTAGTCTGAGGATCACTCTTTAGGAATGACTAGTCTAGACTAGTGAGTCAGAGTCTTAGAAGCTTGTTCCTCCAGGATATACACATACCTAACAACTCTAGCGTTTCACCATGTTGGCAAAGAATTTAGATTCCCATGGAATATGTATCTCTAGTGCTAAAATTCTCAATGGAAAGGGCCGTATTTTATATTCACCTTATCCAATATAAATATGGTGGTGGAGAAAAGGCCCTGATTTTGATTCCTGGCACACACAAAAAAACCCCAAAATGGTGGTGGTAGTTAAAACAATCTGGATTTATAGCAGTTAAGTAATAAGTTTTACTGTTTGGTGGAAATTTTTACCATTCTCAACTGGCAGGAAGCTAATCACCAGCTACCAACCCAATTCATTTTTACAAATTTCAAGGGCCCTTTCTCTTCTGTCTTTCTTTTTTGGTAAATAAAAATAGAAAGCAAGCAAGTGTTGGGAATAGTGCAGGGTATAGTTTCTTTGTATCTCTTATGTCTAAAACATGACCTGTCAATTGTAAGTGCTCAGTAAATATTTGAGGAAGAGGGAGAGACAGGGAGGGAGGTAGGAGAGATTGAGGAAAGAGGAAGGAAGGAAAGACTGGAAAGAAGTACGAAGAGAGTAAGGAAATTTATACCTTAATGTGTAAGTTGGATTGGCATGTCTTCAAAATGACTAAAATGAATAACTTTCTAAAGACAGAATTTTGGTTTTTAGTTGGGTCTTTACTCAGATTAAATCCTCCAACTGAGAAAAATTCAAGTGATTTCTTATAATAACAATGATAATGAATTTTTTTTTGTTTTTTGTTTTTTTTTGGTGCTGGGGATTGAACTCAGAGCCTTGTGCTCACGAGTCAAGCTCTCTAACCACTGAGCTAAATCCTCAGCCTCAATAATGAATTTTAAAAGCCAATGTGTTAACCATATTTATACAACCATTACCTTACCCAAAACATTTGACGACTAGGTCGCTGGGAGAGGGCTGAAGTATGGTCTATTCATCAAGAAACTGAGAACATTATCTTTCTTCTCATCCTGCTGATTTATCAGCAAGCAGTTCCATCTGTCTTAGACATGGATAGCAGCTACCAACCAATTAAGGTCTTTTTATCCAGCTAAACAATTTGCCCAAGGCAAGTCAATTGTCCCTTCACACAAGAACTGGCAGGTTAGCTTCCTCTGGTAAGGAGACCTAAGTATGTAAACATTTACAGGTGTCTGTTGTGTGCCGGCGGTTCCTGGGAGTCGTGGGGGGAGATGAAAGGAGACTCAGATGCTGTCTGTACCTGCAGAATTTCACAGTTTACTTGGACCACAGAGCAGGTGAATGAGTAGCTTTATGTTATAACAGAAGTATGTACAAAGGCTATGGGACAGAGGAAGTGATGACAAAATTACTCTCTGGAGGATCCAGGAAGGACTCAGAGAAAGGATGACATTCATGCTAGTTCTAAAAGGACGTATGAAAGGGAACTTGGAGTAGGAGGGCGGGACACCTTGCATTCTAGACAGACCTTTCATGAGATGCACTCTTAGAAAAGCAAACATTGCTAAACCAGAGAATGGGGTTGTCAGGTGTGTGGGCTTTGAGCACTTGTGTCCTGTGTCCACCCAGCATGAGTAGCCATTTATAGTAGTACTTGTAGGTACTGTTTAGCCCAGTGATGACCTCAGCAACAATTCATTAGAGCGGCTGAGCCCTGAGTACAGTTGACTACACAGCTCCAGGAGCACGAGCACAGGCTCTGAGCCGCTTAATCGTATTGTCCACTTGATAGATCAAGAGACCTCTGGAGCAGCGATTGGGTCTCAGGGACACTGCTCTCACCAGCAGATTAGTCCACTGATGTTCACAGTCGAATGTGCTGTTAGACGGGGGTCCCAGTTGGCGAGCTGGGTCCTGGGGCTGGACCTCTGGAGAGTACCTTTCACCGGCATTCTTTCCCTGTGACCTGTTTCCCGGCTGCCATGAAAGGAGCAGCTGTACCCCACCACGATGTTCCTGAAAGAATCTGACTGCCACCATCCTGCTCAGAGACCCCTCTGAACCAGCCCCTCCTGGCACAGCTGCACCTGGGGACTCAAAATGTTATCAGCCCTGCTACTGATAGGAGCCCCTGCTCCCTATGCTTTCCCAAGCCCTGTCCTTGGGCAATCACTATCGCTTGTGCCCTTTGTATTGCTCTTGGCAGTTGGCCACAACGCCCTTTCACTGAACTCCTCCCTCCCCATGACCCTACAAAAGTGCCCAGAGTTGCTGGTCTGGTCTCCAGTGCCAGAGCAGTCCCAATCAGGCTTGTCCTAAAATAAACCTGTGTGAGCTTGTGCCTGTTTCTTTTGCTTTCTCTTGAAATTTGGTGGGCTGTATGGGGAGGAGTCAAGGAGACTACTCCATTACCCCCCGCCTCCCCCTTTTGTGACCTATCCCACCTCCTCTCCCTCTCTCTGTCTCTCCCCTCTTCCTTACAAGCTCTGGGAGATTATTTGCAGTTTTCTGCTGTCCTTGTACTCAACACCGGACACTTCATTTTCCAGTCAGAGATTGGTAAAATCAACCCCTACTTTCTAGCAGGCACACTTGGGAAGCGCGGGTCCCTCCCAGACCACAGCGCACCCGCCCCCCCCCCCCCGCCAGGCTCTGCAGTGAACTTCTGCAGACCTTAGAGCAGAGACGCCTGCCCAGTCTCTCAAAAAAACCTTCTCTGAGGTGGTTGGGGCGTGTCCACAAGAGAATCTCCAGGTCCCTAGTCCTACTTGGGGGATGCCCAACACAAGGCTATGGATTCCCCTGCTGCTCTGTTATCAGTTATTACGGGCTTCCAAATTTCTCAAATTCTGGCAAATACCCCTTTGGGTTGCCTTCCAAAAATTGTTTTGTCCCTCGGTTTGAAAGGGGATATTCGGCCTGAACGTCTCAGATTTTTTTGTCATGGCTTAGTCCAAGTACAAGCTAGACAATGCCAGCCGCTGGCCTGAATTAGGCATGTTTGATTTCCGAATTCTTTGTGATCTTGAAAACTACCTGCAGGGAAGCAGCATATAACAGGAGGCTCCTGATGCCCAAGCTGTCTTTGCTCTCCACTCACGTACGCCCATCTCTGTCTCTCTCTCTCTGTCTCTCGCTATCTCTGTCTCTCTGTCTCTGTCTCTCTCTGTCTCTCTCTGCCAAAATTGTTCCACGCACTCCGGAGATAAGGTCCTACGAGGGAGCTCTAAATTGCAACACTATACACCAGTTGGGTCTATTTTGCAAAAAGGAACAACTAAAGGCAACAAAAGTCAAACCAGTAAATTATGCCAAACTGGGACAGATTAATCAGAAAAAAGACAAACCTCTATCAGTATTTTTACCAGGGCTCGAGGACATTCCTTACTGATATATCTAAAAGTGCACCCTGGTTAAGATGCAATTGTCTTCTACATGTTAGTTTGTCTGTCTGTCCAATCTATGCTAGTAACCAGGTACAACACCTACAGCTGCTTTGTTTGAGCTGAACAATTTCTTTTTCAGTTTTGGTTGTTTTTGAAAGTCCCATGGAAAGCTGTTGATCTAGGTTTTCAGGATAACTGAATTTATTAAAACCTCACTTCTGCTGCCTCTGGAACTCTATTCGAGTCTAAACAAACAAAGTAATTTCTAACAGTTGGAAACTCAGTCACAGGGACCAGCCTAAAAAAGGGAAATAAAAATTTTGGCCTAGGAAAACAAAAAATTGATCAATTTACTTTTGACTTCCAATTTGAGTGGGTATTTTTATTCAACTGATATGCTTAAAACATTTTTCGTACATTGTAAATTCTCAGAACACAGATACAAAGTTAACTTGCTCTACTTTCTGCTTTCTGCTAGTCAAATTTCAGAGAAAAAAAGACATTTTAAAAATCCAAATGGAAATAACCAATTTTAATAATCTGAAAAAATTATAGTAAGTAGCATATAGTAAAAAAATGTAGAAAGCTTTAAGAAGAAAGATATATTTAGACATGAAAAGATTTTGTATGATAAAATTTTTGATAGCTACAGAACTTGAAGACTCAACTATGTTGAGGAAAAGCTTGTGGAAGGTGCAGTTTATAGAAGGAAATATGTATGTTTGCTTGTTGGTTTGGTGGAGCCCAGGCTGTTCCTTCTAAAAGCTCCTTGTTGCTCAAAAAAGACTAGGGAGCTGTGTTATCACAGCTTATGTTTTCAATCACTCTTTCCCAGATCCCAACCCTCTTCTTTGACCTGACTGGTGCTTTTGTTGAGGCTAAAACCTCCCCAACTTACCCGGGACAAGGGTGAGCGGCGCCCAAGAACGACAAGAGACCAGGTTCGATGTAAAAACAACAAGCTATTGTTCAAACAGAGCTCTGGGCCAGTACATACCCCTCACACCTAGGAGGCAGAAGTAATGGCCCC
>PVJO010028673.1:0-17820 GCA_004026905.1 Hystrix cristata
ATTTCTTGATAATAGCTATTCTTTCTGGAGTGAGATGATATCTTAGTGTTGTTTTGATCTGCATCTCTCGAATGACCAATGATGTTGAACATTTTTTCATATATTTATTTGCCATTTTTATTTCTTCATCTGAGAAATGTTTATTCATTTCAGATGCCCATTTTTGGATAGGGTCTTTAAATTTGGGAGGTTTGATCTTGCGTTGGTATTCAAATATTTGATAGGCCGTTTCTTAAGAATTGTAGAATTATCACTAGTTGAAGACTTCAATTTTTTTTCTTTTAATAGTGCCATTAAAATTGTAAAATTTTTTTCATTGAATTATTTGGTACAATTGATGGTAGAGATTCAGTACCACTGGAAGGAAGCAGCTCTTGATCTCTAATCAGTAACATCCACATTTTAAATATGATACCAGAAGAACTCACAAAAGATCAACCCTAAAGCAAAGGTGAGATTCTCAGTAGGCATTATGACGAAGACTTTGATTGCAGATAATGGAAATTAAATAGGCTTAATGTGATGATTGAAATGCTTTATGAAATGAAATGGACTGCACTGTAAACTGGCAAGCTTCTATCTTTTGAGTCTTTCAAAGGAGGGTTTAATTTACTACTTTTCAAAAACATTCTCTTGTGCCTTCTTGGTGGTAAAGATTGAACTGAGGGCCTCATGCATAGTAGGTAAGCACTCAACCACTGAGATAAAACCCCGGACCACTTTTCAAGAACTTGGTAGAGGGACTTCTTGGATTTGGTAGACTAAATTAAAGAATCTTTAATATCTCCTTCAATTCTAAGGTTCTCTATTTCTTAGTTAAAGGATATGAGGAAACAGAATTGAAGATTGAGTGATGGCAATAGATAAATATTGACTGCAGCCCAATAATTAGATCAGTTTTATCAAGACCTCATAAGTGGGTGTCTGGCAGGGATTTGAGAAGAAGGCATGTGGCCTTACTGTGTAAGGGCAAACAGTAAAATGCTGCAGCTCTCTTCTGGTCTGAAGGCTGAGAGAGAAAGGAACCTACTCTGAAATGCTCAGGGAAGTTAAGCGTGAGGAAAATGAGAAAGGAAAGTTTTTTTTTTTTTTAAGAAACTCCAAATTAATTTTCAGAATGCTATTAATAGAAATCAAAGACTGTTTTTTATCTGTGTTACTTAAAGGAAGAGAACAAAACAGATAAGAAAAAGAGAAGTTAATCTTTCCTTTTCAGATATAGTACACGGACATTTTGCAGCATTCAGCTTGACTTACAGATATGTCCCAGTTCCCTAGTGAATGTAGTCATGATGGCCTGAAAAAATGTACTAAAAAAAGTTTTAAAAAATACAAATGCAAAAGGAGGCACAAAACATTGTATTTGTTTAGAATTCAATAATCATAGTGAATTATGTATTAAAAAAGAAAGGGTTCTTAAGTAGTTTCTACTAGGAAATAATGTGCTTGCAGCAGCGTATGAGCAAGATAGCCTTTGTACACATCTTTCAATGGACAAGAAAGGGAGAATCAGAGAAGAGGATCCAGTAGTCTTACTGAGATATGTTGGAAAAGTGCATAGAAGGTTGAACAGTAGAAACAAGGAATATGTTTATTACAAGCAGTAGAACTCTCACCTACAGGAAATATCTTGACAGTTCTCTAATCCTTTTTGAGGAGACTATGAAAACCCAATGTGAGAACAGAAAGATGAGAGTCAGTAACTGTTGTGTAGCTGTGGGCCACCTGTTGAACTTCTATGGATCTCTCATCATTTTACATAGTAGATATTTAAGTAGATGATTTCTGTGAACCTTTCCAGCTCTGAGATTCTCTTCTCATGCCTTAATTCTACAACTAAAGAACTCAAAGAGATCAAGTATTTTGACTAACAAGAGCTGACTTATTTTGGCCTACAGACAACAACCTTGGTAGAAAATTCAGGAAATTTTGTAAAGTATTTTTTTTTGACATTTTAGTGCATAAAAAAGTTCTGGATAAAATCCCACGGAAGCTCCTGTGTGGGCAGACAAGGAGTGAAGATAAGAGTGAGGTTGCAGAAGTGAAGTAGAGCTGGTGAAAGTAAAGGGGGACCCCACCCTGTTGAGTTGAGAGACGTGACAGACCTCCAGGACATTCAGCAACAGCCTTCTAAAGATGGCATCTGAGAGTGCACCATCTATCTGGTTGTGCCGAGAACAGAGACCAACAGTGAATCAGTAGGTTTGATATTTTGGAAATAAAATTGGGAAGTCTCATTAATAGGTGATCCTGGAAAAAAAAATAGATGATTTCTGGTAAAGAAGGAAAAGGTATTTCCCAAGAGCCATTAGAGAGATGAGAGAAAAACTAGCAAACATTAAATCTGCACGAATTGCCATTTAACCTAATGTCAATAATATGTTTACATCCCTTGCCCAGTAATAACCAGCCCAAGAAATAAAATGGAAAGACAAGACATTTCTCTGTTGTCGTTAGGATAATTAGACATTTTCTTTAAATCTTGTCTTTCATTTCCTGGGAATAGATTTTATATGTGGGCCATATAGCTAACTGGGAATTATATATGACTATTAATTTAATTGCAAACTATTAAAGAACCTACTTTAATATACAATTAGAGTACGATTTCTATGTCTTGTCATATTTTTATCTGCAAGCTCTGCTCTTCTGAGTTTTCTCAATATCTGTACAAAAATTTCTTATCAGTATTCTGAGCCATGTTCTTACAACTATTTTGAACCATAGTCTACTTTGAAATAAGGGTATGAATTATACTGAAGTGATCATTCATAGCAACATTAATATTATTGAACACTTAAAATCATTACATTGTTATTTTCTGATTGGGAATTTATGCCTGTCTTCTTTTAAACAGTACATTAATCTGTGAATGAAATTTGTCTTATAAATGACACGTTAATAGAAAACTCAGAACACGTGCAGCTCTCTGAGCATTTTATATCACAGTTTACACCTTCGGTGCAGATCAGTGACAGGCTCTCCTCAGCTAAGTGTCATTAACCCATTTACCTATCACTGCTGACTGGAATCAAGAAAAACCACCAAAGAACCTTCCGAATGTTTAAGCGCATTCCTCTGTGTATGTGGTATTGTGTAGCATTCTTATTTTTTATGTGCATGGGCCTTTTAAAGATTTCAAAGCTCTCTTTACTCAAAAAAAAAAAAAAAAAAAAAAGGCAACTGTGTGGCCACAGTCCTGAGTCCTCTGGCTACGGTCCAACTTGCCGGCTGCCTTGCCACACTCGTTCCACATCGCTGAGTTGAGAAGGCAGCAGCGGCGCTGCTCTGTGCTGACCTACTGCTCATGACCACTCCTACCTCATTCTTAGCATTTTCTCCCTAATCTACTTCCACACATTATGCACTTCTGTGGCAGTAAAAGAAGATGTAAAAATCTAGAATCAATTCACCAATGCAGTAGCTCAGGTTTTCAGGATCTACTGGGATTTTTTTCTTCATGTTATAATTTAAAGCATTTACTCAACAGACACTCTCTCATATGTTTCACATGTGAAAGGGAAAGTAGAAAAATGTCCGAAACCTAAATTAAATACATATATCAAAGTATTATCATAAATAGTACGCATTTCTTTGATCTAAAGAGTATGCTTTAGCCTTCATCAAGAAAAAGATGTGCCTTGTGAATGGCTGGTTATACTGTGCACATTGAATCAGAATGCCACAGTCTTCTAAATAAAATGTTATTATGGAATAAGGCAGAACTTCAGCTTTGAATTTATATAATTCATCCTGTTGTAGTTTTTTCATTGAAGAATACATTTCTCTGCCATAAATTGTACTGAGTATGAACAGCAGAGTCATTTGAGGTTCATTGAAAATATAGGAGAACATCATGTTCCCTGTCCTTTTGTTAAACTTGGCATATTGATTTTTTTTTGCACAGCTTGCCGCACAGAAATGTGATACACAGCTACGGCAAGACAAGCTAACCACATGTGAATTTGTTAAGTACTGCTGGATTAGCAGAAATTGTCTGACTGTGCAAATACCAAGATTTGACTTCTCCAGGAACTCTTTATGACTTAATCAATTAGAATAACAAGTTTTGATTTTATTGCTCCGAATAAATCATTAGCAAAACTTGTTTTCTCTTGATCACTCATTTGTAGGATGTTTACCTTCATTTTGCTCCTATATTTCAGGCAAAGTAAAAAATCTGTAGAATTTGAACCAAAAGTTCAAAGTTAAGTATAGGAAGGTAAGGCGTTAACAAACGTTACCTATTGTTTTAATAGTAGTTTACAAATTTTGTTGAGAACAAGATCCTATATTTTTATTTAAATTTGTCTTTGCTCTTCTTTCTTAGTATCCCCTTAGTGTTTATGCTTCCTTGTTCTTTTAGGCTCAGAGGCAGCAAAGTTGCACTTGATAAGTACTTCTTCCTGCATTTAAATATAGAACCCATAGAAAGAGAGTCTCTGAAGCAGAGCTAGTTCACCTTTCTCTATCTTATTAAACCTTCTTCTCAAGTACGTCCACAGTACGGTTCACTTTGCCTGGCTTCAAAGAGTAGAAAGGCAGAAGGATAAAGCATAAGTCAGCAGCAAAGTGGATCCCTATGGTTTCTCAGAGGTGCTAATGTGTTGTCTATCATGTTTACAAAGTTCTCTGAGTTCTCATAAACAGATAAAGCACTTTAGTTTTCTGTAAAATAAAACTGACAGTCTATCTAAAGTTAGAAAGCTTCTATAATATGAACACAGGATAATGTCCCCTGCCTTTTGCAAGAACACTTTCTTTAAAACATCTCAGTGTCTCCACATATAACTTTCTTCTTTTAACAAGTAAGAGTTTTAAAAATTTTTCAAAAAATTTTCTATGTGGTCTCATTATTTTTAAGCAGGTAGACATGTTATGAAACTATGTACCAAACTTATTAGAAAGAAATTTTTATAAATTATCTGGTAAAAGCATAAAGCATGAGTTGTTCCCCTAATAAAACGGGGGAATCAGAGCAAAGAATAAAGTGCCACTGGTTTGTGTTAGGTGACACTGTGCCCTGCTTGTCTAATTTGATTACACAGAGCCCCTGAAGCCTCAGGCAAAGCTGATTTTAGCTATAATCAGCTTCTTAACCTTTTGAGAACTAACGTAAACACTACCTACCAGTGGTTAATTATGTTGCTCTGCTACACACTACAAAGTGCAAAGGTAAGAGTGTAGAACTACAGTAACACATGTTACGACAAAATTTAACAAGATGACTTAAGGGGATTGCAGCCAAACACAGTTCCATATTTGTGAGAAATTTTAAGTTAGAAAAGAGAATTAAGGTGCATCTTAAAAATGGTCAGCTATAGTTTTTGCTTAAGTTCTAATCATAAATGCTGAACATTTGTGTACTGTTTTTTCCCTTTCCTTGTCCCAACATTTGTACGTTTCTCTGAGATATTCTTTTGCATATATGTATATATACATGTGCATATACACAGATTTTAGAAATACAGGAGTATTTATAGATTTCTCTCATTTTCAGAGTAAACAAAAGTGATCACAATATCATACAAGTAAAGTAAAATCTTCTTGGTTCACTTTTATAGACAATAAAAATTCATTCATGGAGGAATGGAATTTCTGTATAGTTAAATGGAGCGTTGTAGTTATATTAGGCAAGCACCTAACTTTTTGATTTAAAACAGGGGTCTTGGTGCAGCAATCTGACGTGCCATATGGGAAATTAATATGTGAGATGATTTCACCATCTATAGTTGGTGTGCCTCTCGTGCAATGCTATAACTAATGGAGTAGAGAACCATAAAGATTGAATAATGTACTTATCATGGTTGTATCTTCAAAGTCATATTCCGGGGAAACCCCAAAAGGAATATTCTCCTGAGTAAAGGATTGCAGGTGACCAGGAGAATATATGGAGCCATAAGCCGTAGCTCATGTGGGTAGGCCTCCATACCAGCAATTTTACCTGAAATTTTATGCCCCATAAAAATTCCGAAGGTTGGAATCTTAATGCTCCCCAGCGATGCACATTATAAACAGTTACCCTGTGTGGAATTAACTTACAACGAAGAGGAGGGGAAGGTTCAAACTAAAGATTAATATAATTTTTTTTAAATGTAAGGTCAGTCCCTCATAAGTAACATGGATAAGTTACATAGCTTGTATTATCCTTGTAGTTTATGCTGTCATTACGGTGAGCTTAAAAATTGCCTATGGAAGGGGCTGGGGCTTTAGCTCAGTGGTTAGAGCGCTTGCCTTGCAAGCACAAGGCCCTGAGTTCGATCCCCAGCACCAAAAAAAAAAAAAAAAAAAAAAAAAAAAAAAAAATCACCTATGAAGAAGTAGATTTGGAATGCAGGGCGCGGTAGCACATGCCTATAAAAGCCACACGGTTTCACGGATAGTCTCTTCCCAGAAGCACTATGGTGCCTGCTCAGCTGCCTGCCACAGCTCGCCACAGTTCGCCACAGTTCTTACCTGTACTACAGCAGGTTTTCAGCAGTGAACGCTTCTCAATGTGTTGTTGGCTTTTGGTTGACTTCTAGGGTGCCGAAATGGTTGTACTTGACAATTTTGTCAACTTTGGTAGCTGTGTGGGGAAGAGGATTTGCCAAGTCCTGTCTGGATTCATTTTTGGATACCTCAGACCTTTCTGGAGCAGGAGGAAAGATTAAATAAATAAATAGAAGATAAAATGAAACAAAATTAAATGAGAGTATAGGAAATATAAAAAATTTTTAAGAGCAACAGTAACCTTTAACTCATATGACAGATATCCCATCCCCAGTGTCTAGAATTAGAGGTGTCTGGGTATTACAACAGAGAATTGTACTTTGTCAGAAAATGAAGATCTAAATCGCCTGTAGTGATTTGGGATATAAAATAAATAGGGACGAAAAGTATGTATGTGACAAAAAAAAAAAAATTGAACCAGTTGGACCATAATGCTACCCTGGGTTCCTTTTCGTTTCATCTTATTTTGTTTTCTCTCAAAGGTCAGATCCTGCCAAATTGTACGACTTTATAGAATACTTTAGAAAATGTGCAGTGATAAAACTGCCAGATTGAAGGTTTCTTAAGTGCTAGTGTCCAAAATCACCAGGCATGCTTGAAACTAGTAATTCTTGTTGGAATATACACTCTCAGTGTGTGACTTTTATCTGCAGGTGGCAGAGCATATGTTTTAGCACCAAAAAGTGTAAGGTGGCAGAGGGAGGATATTTAATGTGCTGTAACCTATTTTTATTTTTAATTTTTTTTTCTTATAGCTGCTTAGTTCAGGTCAAAAGCAGGCTAACTAAAATGTTTGCAGATCTTAAGGACTGTATTTAAATTAAGGAAAAAGTATTCCAAATAAAGTTGTGTCATTTGTTTTTATTTAACATGTGAATCAAGGTTATTAAACCAAGGAAAAATACAGAGGAACCTCACATCCTTGAAGTCCAGGGAATGGGTTCTTCTCCTCAAATAGATTTTTCTCAGTAGATTAGAGTTAACCCTTTAAACACTGCAGTCACCTTTGTTTTTATACTTCCCATGACGATCCATTTCCCTAAATTAGGAAATAACTGTATGTATGGCTAGCAATCCCAAATAGCTAGCAAATATCACTTGGTATTTTCTGATTAATCTAAGTTCTGACTACATGACTCGGAGTGATAATTCTGTGCACTTATCTGAATTAAGTCCTCAGTTGAAGAACAAGGGTTTCACACTCAAACCCCAGCTGACTGGCAACATGCAGAAATACAAGTGCAGTGTTGCCAAATTTTCCAGGTTTCCCAAAGGCTAGAGGCCTGCATATTCATTTGAAATTTATCTAATTTGAAGAATCACAACCAAGTAAAATTTTTAGAACTGTAAGTCAAATGCAACAGCAGCAATACAGTTCAGACCCACAGGCTGTGTTTGCAGCTTCTCCCTGGGAAGAACAGCAAAGCCCATTCTGAGGAACGCCTTGGTCTGATTTTTGCCACATATCTCTTACTCACAGAAGAATGCATTACGTGCTGCCCAAATGGTTGTCTTCACAGCGCTACTGTGCAGTTGCAAGGCATGGTGTTTTATTGGACAGTACACTATACTGGATATGTACAAACCTGGGTTCTGAAGCTAATATTTCTTAGGCCTTTCTCCTATTAACCAGGCTCTTGTTTAAACACTCTATATGTATGATCTTGGTAAATAGTAATTTTAGTTTTGCGTTTTGAAATTTGTATAATGTTAGGTCTGAAAAATTTTAGACAATCTAAATTATTCCTAAATAATTCCTAAATATTCTAAATTATTCCTAAATAATTCCTGAAATTTTGTCTAGTTTTTCCAGAATTGTAAATATATAGTTATGAGAATATTCATAACTACCCAGATGACTGAATGATTTCCCACTCTAGAGAGGCGCAGCCTAATGAAACATAGAAGTGTTGTGAGTTTTAAGATTGTGTACCTCTGATAATATCCAACTTTTAATTTCAGCAGAAATTGGTTTCACTAATCTCTTTCTTCACCAGAATTGTAATTGGTGAATAAAAATTCCACATTTTTCATTAAGATAAAATTCACCATTGTGACTATTTTAAAGTATGCAATTTAGTAACTTCCGGTACATTCACACTGCTGTGTCAACATCACCACTACTTAGTGCCAAAGCATTTTATAACTTCAGAGAGAAACCTGCACCATTTAGGACTTACTAGTGCCTCTTCCACTCAGCCCCAGAATCCACAGATCTACCTTGTGTTTCTATGCATTTGTTCCTCTGGCCCTTCCAGATAAGTGAGATGGTGCTGTATGTGGCTTTTGCGTCTGGCTTCTTTCACCTAGCATGTTCTCAGGGTTCACCTATGTTGTAGTATGCATCAGTTCTCCATTACTTTTTATTGCAACTATTCCATTGTGTGAATATACAATATTTTGTTTAGTTGCCAGTTGAAAGTATATAGGCTGTTTTCATTTTTTAACTATTGTGAATCATGTGCTGTAAATATTCAGGTATAATATTTTGTTTGAACTCTGTTTTCAATTCTTGGTATATACCCAAGAGTGGAATTGCTGGGTCATATAGTAATTTTGAGCAATCGCTAAACCAATTTTCTGGTCATATTTTTAATGTGAGATTTTAAGGCCTATTCATTGGAAAAGAGGAAGCTGTAAGTTAAGAACTCCCAAACTTCCAACCCCCTCCAGGTTATCTCAGCTACAGAGTGATTTGAGTGATTTGAGTTCAGATCCCTCTTTTGACATTATTAAGCATTTCTCTGTGGGCTTGAGTTTTCACTGGACACCCTTTATTCTATACTTCCTAACCAATAGTTGCTTAAAGCTAGGCGTGATGGTACACACCTATGTTCCCAGCACTCAGGTGGCCGAGGAAGAGAATCACAGTGTTGGCTACACAGTGAACTCAAGGCCAGCCTGAGCTACTTAACAAGACCCTGTCTCACAAAACAAAAACAAAAGAATCGTTTCTTAATGGGAGACTAAGGGGCTGGGGAGGTTAGTAACTAGAATTTGAGCTTTTGAATACATGCACGCACAATAAGTCCTAAACACACACGCACACGTTATTTTTCTGATTTTTGTCTTCAGCTGAGTAGGACAAATGCTTTACCCTGCAATTTAGAAGCATAATATCAGGAAGTTTCAGACCCTAATCTGTTGTGCCTTAAAATAGTTATAAATTAGGGAGGTGTCTTCCAAGTTCTCAATAACTGTGTTTTAAACTTGCGAGTGTGTCCCTGAAAAAAAGATCAACAAATCTCCGTTAGAATTCAGGCCAAAATATTTCTCAACCATTGCCAGCCCTCTATATTTAAACTGTTTGTACCATTAAAATTTCTAGGAAGTTTGAGAATTTCTTGAGAAAAGGAAATACTGGACCTTTTAAAATACAAAGTGGTGTTGCATGTATGCTTCAAGATTTAGACTTACGGTTAGCTTCCCCCAAAGGGCTGGAATATTGTGTGCTTGGAATTGAGCCAGCTCTCCCACTTGCATGCATTTAACTTGGATTGTAAGCATCCAAGTCCTGAATTTGAATGGTCTTTTTCCTTCATCTGAATACTTTCTGGCTTGAGGAAAAGTGATACTTACCACTTAAAACTTGCCTTTCTCCTCTCCTTCCCCTCTTCATCCACACACAGATGATTTCGTACTGTGTCCTTGTATTGCCTACCTCAGGAGATTACCCTGTAATACCTCCAGTCATGGGGGGATCCATGGATAGTTACAGAGAGTAAAACAAGTTCTTGGAAAGTTTGTGTTGAATTGGTAAGTTAAGAACAATTAGCTTATGAAAAGGGGAAGCTGTTTTAGATTCTCAAATGGATATGTGGTCCTCCAAAAGTGAAGATCAGGTGGTTCTAACAACATCCTGGCGATCAAAGAGTCATCCGTGCTGTACAGCACTGACAAAATGGATGGGGTTTGTGTGATGAAGTCAGCGGTGTATTTCAGCCAGTCTTTCCATTTCGGTATCAAAGTAATAGTGCTAAGAAGGTGGCAGGGAATCAACAATGCCTGAATTGTAAGTTCACTGCACATTACACTGTATCAGTAGCCCTTTGAGATCTCAAAGCTCAGGAGCTTTGCGACTCCAGGGTGCCTGACAGACTTCAGGAGGTGGAAGATGATCGAAAAGAGATGCTGATAGGGAGCTGGTTTTCAGGGTCCACTGAGAGCAGATGCTTATAAAACAGAAGGTTGCTTTCAGGGATGGATTCTAGAGCATGGGCGTGTTAGGGCACTGAGGGCACCAGACCACTTAAAGACAGGGATGGCCAGAGGTGGGGGCAAGTGGTCATATTTTAACACCACCTGCCACCTTTAAGCCACTGGTACTTGTATCTTTTCCAGGAGTCAAAGTGCATCTTTTAACTATTTTATCACTTTGATCATTTTTTGATACAGTTTTACCTTACATTCTGCCTTGTTAATTCCCCAAAACCACTTGTGTCCCATCCCATTACTCTCTCATTGCTGAGACAAAATACCTGACAGGGCTGGGGATTTAGCTCAGTGCTTAGGGTGTTTGCCTTGCAAGCATGAGGCCCTGAGTTCGAATCCCAGTACCAAAAAAAAAAAAAAAAAACCTGACACCCACAAGTTACAGGAACAGAGATTTATTTTGGCTCATGGTTGTGGAAGTTTCAGTCCATAGTCAGCCAGCTCCAAGGCAGAATAGCATGGTAGACAGGCTACTATGGAGGGCAGCTGCACCTGTCACGGTGGCCAGAAAGCAGAGAATGAAGGGAAGCACAGAAAGGGAGGCACAACCTTTCAGTCACAGCTACAGCGACCAGGCGCCACCTCCTAACACTGAGTCATATGTAGGGCCCAATGAGCCCATCCTCTTCCAAAAGCCTTGCCTATGAGAACATGAGGCTCTTGGAGGATATCTAGATATAAACCATAAGGTGTCTCACATCTAAAACGCTTTCTTTGGTTTCAGTTTCTGCACTGTAGTCTTCGTGTGCAGATCCCAGTTCTTTCCACCTAGTCACAAAAGTGTCTAAAGAAAAAAGATGCCACTAAGCAATGGAAAGCATTAAGTCAGCTTTTTTCGCTAATAAGTAAGAGTGTTTTGAGTGCACCATCATGTTTACTCATCGGGCTCATCATCGTAGACCGAGATTCCTGAGTTCACATATGGGAGAGTTGGTATTCTAACCCAGTTCTGGTTGTTGCAAATGCCAGCACCTCCCAGGACCCCAAAGGGCAGCAGCACCAGAGGTGGTTCCCTAAGGTTGGTGTGGAGCAGCCTTGTGGAAGAGGGATGGGGAGTTCATCTCGCACTTGCTGCAAATACTTACAAATATACTATATATGTGTTTGGGAAACTTGAGGAAGAGCTAATGGAACTTGGAGGAAGCCAAAGTCTCTGCATATCTGCAAGTTATCCCTTGGTCTTCCCCTAAAGGATGATATAGAAGTAGAGCAGAAGTGAAATGAGTAGCTGATAAGTGGATAATTTTTAATTTCCATTTTTATTTAAATGTTGTTTTCTTTATTCCAGTGAAGTCTCACAAATAAAAAAAGAATTTATTAGAAATTGAACACAGTGGATAGTAGAGCAAACAAATGTAGGAAAACTTCAGACAAAGGATAAGTAATTAAATAATGAAACTCAAATATCTGTGAATTTTGACAAAAATATATATGATAGATATGGGCCCAAATTCCCTTTGCCACTTATATTTGGGAATCCTGAGAAGTAAAGAGAATACTAAGTAGGAGCCCTTGTAACAACATGGGGCTGAAAGTGAAGAGAATTAAGGCCTCTTCCTGCTCCACCTCTGCCCAGCCCACCCCTTCTATTAGTTGTTCTGGCTCTTTGCTTCACGATGTAAAAAGTATTTATTGAGCCCACTAATATTTTAGGCACTATTCTAAATGCTAGAGATTTGACAGTGAAATGGATATACAAAATTCTTCTTTTATAGAGATTAAATTTTAGAAAAGAAACTAGGTAATAAATATGTATAAAAATAAATAAAACACACACATGGGCTTTATGAGTAGATGCTAGTGTCAGATAAAAGTGAAGCAGACTGAGTGCCTGATGGGACACAGTGGCATGTTTTAGGTTGGGCGGTTAGGGAGGGCCTCAGTGAAGAGCCCCCGGGGGTGTCCTTGCATCTTGAGGGCCCCAGTCTCTTCCTTATGGGAGCATTGCGAGGTGGTCACTAAACAACTTCAGAATTCTGTGCTGTTTTTTAAGGGACCTGTCTTTAGGTCAGATAATCATCTGGGTGTGTAAGATGCGGTCTTTGTTGTCCATTGATCTCAAAATGGAATAAAAATGTTCATTGATTCCCAAAGTTAATTCCTTCTTACATTTGGGGAATTTAACCTAAGAGTAAAACTCCATCCCAAAGGTTGCATAGTAGTAAAAGAAGGATTAAATGTCTCTATTCTTGCCACTCTCCATCTGAAAATTCCACCCCACTTTGTAATAAAATGAGAAGTAGAATTGAAATGTCAGAGCAGTTCAAAGTAGATTAAAGATGTGTAAGCTATGATGGACTGAAATATTTACAAATAAGGAATTGGATAAATATATCTCACTGTGCTCGTTTATGACAGGCAGGGAAGCCATGTGATGTGCTTTAAGCCAGTAAAATAGCAAATCCTCCCCAAAAAATCTATAATTTTAATCAAAAGTTTGTTTCAGTCATTGAAATTCTGTTATTGCTGCTTACAAACATTAAAGTCAATCAAAACATCAGTAGCTTTGCAAGATCAATATTTTTAATATGTTTGCATTGCAGTGCTGCAGATTTTTGGCTAATGGATCGCACCCATATTGATTTCCATGGGAAGTGTTAGTCTGATACTGAAATAATTAAAAAAAACAGGGATTATTGGTTTGGAATTTTGAAGGAGATAGAAGTATAAAAATTGGTTATTGACTAAATTGCTTGGGGTGAGTGAACCTTGGGCACTTGCAATAAACTTATAGCACTCAGTCATTACTGAATACTACCTTAGTCCTTTAAACCAAAAATCAATCAATAACCTATTATAAAAATGCAAATTGTAGTGAAATAATATGCCAGGCATGTAGGAATCATATTATCAAAACAGATATGCATAAGTGTATGTGTGAGCATGTTGAAAATGTCTGCTGAGATGTAGTAACTGACTTCCACTTTGAGATTCATACTGACGATAGTCTGAGTAGCATTTTTAAAGAGATAAACTGCTTCAAAATAGCAGTAAAAAGAAGCACACAATTATTCTATGAAGAATAATGAAAGTGCAAGCACTACAGCATGTCAAATGACAGATTGTGTTATTTTGATTCAGAGCGAAATTACAATTGTTACTCTGTTCTCAAAGCATAGGAGTAATGTATGCAAGCATTAGATTAGATGCAAAGACATTGCCTACAATATGAATCTAGTGCGTATTACACTACTCTTGTTTTTCAGCCTTTGGTTATTAGGAGAGCCATATTTTCATCTAGAAAGTTTACTCTGTGTTTTCATTTGGTTACCATTATGAATTTATGAATTCTTTATCGCTCAGAGGCAATCTAGTATCTTAGAGAGTTTTTTGTTAATGTCTCAATGTAAATTCTGCCCAGGAAAATAACACTTGTAAGTAGCAGTTACATATTTTGTTATTTATTTTTATTTACTGAATTTTTAAAGTTGTATGTGTTATTTACAGAATATGGAAGTGTTTGTCTGCTTTAAGGGGAACAGGAGGTATAAGATAAACCCAAAACTAGTAACCATAACTGCTGCACTTTTCTCACCATCTCTGTAAGCCTGGTCAATGTTTTTCTTTTGTAATACATCAGGCTCTCTTTATAAATAGAAAAATTGATCATGGTTCCTTTCTATGCATGAGATGAAAACGCTCAGATAACAGCATTAGCAGTCCATTTCAATTTGGTGTTAATCTTTGATCACCATTTTTGTCAAATTTCCTTCATCCTATTCTGACTTCTTTTTATCTTTTATCACTATAACTAGCATTACCTGAAATTCCATTGATAAAATCAATTTTCTTCCTATTGTGTTTGAAATTTATACCTGAATCTGACTTTTCTCCAGCATTCTGTGTCTCCCCTCTCAGTTAAGCTGTTGCAACATTCTGTTTTGATGAATGCAGCCTTCAGAATGGTATATGAGACAGGAATCTTCAATATTGTCTAGTGTTAGGTGCATCATACCTGAAAATAACCAAATTGTACAGTAGATATCTGCATGTAAGTCGTGTAAATAGTCATGCATTTTTTTTAACTAAATCATTCAGTGGCTTTCAGCTCTAGTTATTATTTTAAAAGTATCCATATCTTTAAAATGATAAGATTCTAATTCCCTAGCCTGCTATTTCCACATTTTCATGTACAATTGCTTTTCCTCTTGTTTATGTCTTTCTAAGAATTCCAACTGGAATTTGTGTCACTTATCATTGTCAGCCAGCATTACTTCCTCAACAGACAGAGTCTGTGCAATCCCCAGTTAGGATTTTCAGTTGTCTAACTAGTCAGGGAATTGGGCCCAGTGAAAATCCATTGCACTCAACAGAGAGTATTCACGTTAACGCGGAATTAGTTCTTCCTTGCGAGAACGTCAGAAGATGGGGAAGACAGAATTCCAAAAAGCTGCTCCCAGTCTGATCTTTTTATACTAATGGTTAGTGAACATCAGCACCAGAAGTTCATACCACAGTATGAACAAGGTGATTTGGTTTTAATTTTTAGAAAAAAGCAGACTGTGTCATGCTGATTTAAAAAAAAAAAACAACCTGCTTCTAGAAATACACTCTTCAGTAGTCCATCCTACCAAGCCCTACCTGTGAGCAGCCAAGAGCATCTGGAGACCTTTATGCCCCATCAAGGTTTTCTACCCACAGGAGGCTCAGAGAGAGTCAGGATGATGGTGAAAGCCCAGGTGCTGGGGCCTCAGTTTCTGTCCTTTCTCTGCCACTTCTCCTCGGTGTCTCCTTAGACAAGTTGTCTAACCTCTCTGTGCCTACATTTTTTCACTAGGATGTCGTGGGGATTAAATACATGTGTGGCATTCTTTACCATGTTGGGAGAACAAACGAAAGGTTAATATCCAGTAGTTTCTCTTTCAAACCCTGTCGCCTAGAGATGGAGGGAGGGGGAAGGAGGAGAGTGGAAAGGGAAGTCAAAACAATTAAGATACAATATGTACGTGTACCAACTCCCCAAGATGAATGTATTCATTATCTATCTCAAACACATACTAATAAAATAAATAAAATCTCTCTGCAGTAATCTAGAAGAATCTGTTCGGTCCTCTGGGAAGCTGAGTCAGGCAAATTGCAAGTTTGAACCCAGCCTGGGCAACTTAGCAAAACACTGTCTCAGAACTAAAAATAAGAAACAAGCCTTGGGTATAGCTCAGTGTGAAGGTCCTGGGCTTAATCCCCAGTACCAGGGGAAAAAATCACAAATATTAGAGTATTCATCTGCAGAATGCTTTGATCATATTACTTTCTTGGGATAAGCAGAGTCTAACATTAGCGAATGAATGTCAACTCCTTTGCCTCCACGGTTCTACCCTTCGATGCCTCACTGAAGTGCTCAGCCTCATTTCCTTCAGGTCTTTACTCATCTGCCACCTTCTTGGTGAGTCCCATTTTAACTGCCTTGTGCGTAATTGCATCTCTGTCCCTTCTGTGCTTTTTATGTAGCACTCGTGACGATCTAATCCTCTACACCTTTTGGTGGTTTGTTATATTTTCGGTGTTTGTTGGCCTCCCTTCCTCCCCACTGGAGTGCAAGCTTTGTTGGTTTTGCTCACTGATATGCCTCAAGTACCTGGAACGGTGCCTGGCACAACATACGCAAATACTTTATAAAAATAGCTGTTGAATTAATAAATCTAATGTTTTAGGAAGTAAGTGGAAGCAAAATTAGTAAAGGATAGTCAGCAAAGAATTAAAAATAAGAAACCCTGGGCTCTGTCATGAGATCAGTCATATTTTTTTAATATATTAAAGCTACATACTTCAACCTCCCTGAGCCCTTTTACCTAGATGCAAATTCTGAAAATCATTCTGACCAAAATATTCCTCCAAGGATCCTTCTTAGGAATGTATTAGAAATTGTTTCATAAAATAATATATGTATGAGATTATGTCTTTTAAAAGTTATGTAGGATTCTTGTGTTAAAGGCATTTTTAATGTTTAAAGCAAACTACTTTTCCAAATAGGTGGATATGAACTTTCCATAGCACATGAATGCAGAATCTCTGCAAGGTTTTAATTAAGCATAATTAATATATATACATATATTTTAAAACATTTCATTCTGCCAGCTTAGTAGGGGTTTTTATTTCAATAACATTTTTTTCTACGTGTTATAGCATCAAAGGTTGCAGCAGGGAAAATGCTGTGTGCTTGAGTAAGAAACAATGTGATTTATAAATTAATTCACTGACTTATTCGGTCAAAATTTTTTTCACTAAGATTAAAGCGTCACTTGGGTGGTTGTTTGAATTCATTCTGAGATCACGTAACACAAAGTTGAGCAAAAGGTGTACAGGAAGTAGAGAGTGCTCACACAGGAGGTGAGATTTTCATTTGGCTTGGTGTTGGGAGGATTATTTGGTTATTTAATAACAATGTCATAAAATGACTTAAGTAAGTTTAAGTTACTAAGAAGGAACGTTTACATAAAATTTTAAAGAGAGTAAGAGATTGGTTAATGGAATGTCAAGAAGGACAAATATACTAAAAATGTTGCCCAAGAGTTCAGCAAAGATGAAAGATATAGAATGTATCAGAACCCAAAGAGAAGAACAAGAAATAAGAAAACTAGTAAATTTTGTTGCCGTTGTTGACATTTATTTATTTACTTACTAATTTGAGATAGAGTTGTCCTGTGTTGTCCCAGCTGGCCTCAAAATCCTGGGCTCAAGCTATCCTCCTGCCTCAGCCTCCTGAGTAGCTCTGATTACAGGCATCTGCTGCCACGTCTGGCAAAACAAATAATTTATTAGGATGAATGAGATGAAGCTGTCCCGTGGTAAGATTTGGGAAGAGGACAGATAAGAAGATAAGTGAAAACTACATAAATGTGAAAATGGAGAGATCTTTCTTCTCACCATGACAGGAATATCTCACTAACTTTGTCTCTTTAAATAAAAAATAACATGAAGCGAGGGAAGGCAAGTGTGTGGCCGATGTCATGGTGTTCATTATTCATATTTTCCCACCAGTTCTCCCTGTCAGCCTGTGTCTGAGCAATAACAAGCTGTAAGCATTAGCTACAACGAGTAGCGTCTTGGATCAGTAACATCCCCATCGATATGGCAGTATCCAGAGAGGAAGGGGTGAGGATTAAGAGGGCTACTGAC
>PVJO010028674.1:0-17787 GCA_004026905.1 Hystrix cristata
CACAAAGCCATATGTATCTAAAGCAGCATCTCATTGCCAATAAAAGAAAGTTCAACTTTGATAGAATGGCCCACTGAGCACTTGAGGTTTCAGTTCTTATTTATTTATCAAAAATCACTCTTGTGTCCAGCTTTCTCTTCCCATGATACTATCAGTGGTAGATACTGTTAATTGTCTACCCATTTTTCCCTTCTTCACTTCTAATGAAACAAACATTTTGCTTATGGTACCAATGTGCCAAGCTTAAAAACATTAACTAGTGCTCCATAAATCATTTGCTGCAGGTGGTAATGTGAACAGTCCTGACCAGTGAAATACAAGAAAAGCCTACATCCTTGGTCTTCTACAGAACATACCCTTTCATGTGAAAATGCCATACTCTTTTTGCCCTTCAACTTCACTGTTTTTCCCGTCTGGAACACACAAACGATGATTGTGGTGACTGAAATCTCTTACTAACAACAGGGCTTATTCGTTAACCGACTCTACACATCAATATTGCCGAACAAGATATCTCCTTGCTGGTTGAAGCAATAAACCTCATAGTGGTTTAACCTACTCTAGATGTAATTCTCCCTTAATTAAATCCAATAAAATGTGAAATTTCATAAATTATTTTCATCATAATTTCATTAAAATGTAGAAAATTATATATGCTATGGAAAGGAATAAATTACACAGAAAATATAGTCTAAGGTTGAAAGAGAGCTGAATATAAGACGCATAAATACATTGCTTAAACTTTAATTCTGCCAATATGTGCCCATTATTACAAGATATTATTTTGCTCTTGGCTCCTTGGCCTACCTAACTGGCTTGGCCCTTGAGAGGATCTTTTATGGGGCCGGCAACCCCAGAGTCAGTGCATACAGGAAACCTGCCGGAAGTTTATATTTGCCTCCCTGGAGCTTCTCATTCAACTTTGGTTCAGCTGTTTTTGCTTTCTTTTTTTATTGCAACATTTAAAATACACGCATTATTAAACTCAAATATAATTACATTATATTTTGCCACTTATTAATACCATTTTTTAGAAATGCAGCAAGAAATGCTAATGTTTGGGGAATATTAAATGTTTTCAAGCCAGTTATACCTGTGAATACCATATGCTATATATTGAAATAATTATGTCTAATTATTATAATGAAAGTATCTACTAGAGGAGTGTACCTCTCTGCTTTTAACTTACTATGCCTTTAACTAACTTGCAAAAAGAGACTTAACATTTTTTATTCATCAATAACACCTGTAATAATGACATAAACTAGCTAATCTTAATATTCCATAGCAGTCCAATGATTTAGCATACAGTGATAACTTTCCTGAAGTTGTTTTTCTGTTTGAATTTCTCAGAATACACTACACTGTTACACAACAGTAGGTTTAGAGTTTTAGTAAAAAGAATTCAAAGAAATACTAGTGATTAAGTATTATGAATAATGCCAACTTCTAATAAACGTTCAGTATAGGACAGATGTACAAATTAATTTTTGGAAAAATTTTTAAAAATATATAAAATTAAGCAAGTAATAATCACAGCTCATTAAGCTTTTTAAATTGTGGAGTTAAGAGTAGTCATTATTTTTGTCAAAACTAGCGAAAGCTCACATCTGGATTTTAAATGCTTTTTTTTTTTAAAGCCCAAGGCTGTAATTCCTTATAATAATATTGCACCTGTGAATAATGCAAATGAATTATAAAAGCATATCAGTGCTAATTCTTTATCATTAGACAGTTATTCATGGGCAGCTTGTTATTACTTGATAAATGATGAATGATACTGAAATGGATATAAATTTTGGAGTAAAAACCACACAGATTAGAGTTCTACAAATGTATATTATTATCCATCTAAACCATCCAGTACACTTTATGGTAGACATACAAATGCAAACCAATATCACTAATTTTAAATTCACAGGCAGATAAGTGGCGGTTTCTCTTCTCTATATTTTGTTACAATTTAATTTTTATTTTGTCTTAGGTTTCTAGATATGTGTAAAAGTGATTTCTCTCTACTGTTTGCTATTTAACTGCCAATAGGATGTTAAATATCAAATTTACACAGATATTCAGAGATATCAATATGAATACAAAAAAATAACTGTAGCTTACTTCTGTTTAAGATATATGACATTCCACAGAAAGATGAAAAGTCTTCACACACTGTATTATTTAATTCACTCATTTGTTTATTGATTAGTGTGCCCCAGAAGAACAGAAAGAGGAAAAAGCAGAAAAAAAAAGAGGTAAAACACATGGCCTTTAATTAAGAAATTTACAAAAAAATCATAAATTACTATATACATCTACCAAATGTCATATATTATGCACTGAATACGAGTGATGAGTTGAGGTACAACTCCTTAGGTGATTTCTTAAATCCCCTAAATGTTAATTCCCTTTACTCTCCAGAGTAGAAAAATAGTCAAATTAAGATCATCACTCTGTCTAACATAATGAATTCAGCATGAATGTAATGTGACTAAAAGAATATGGTGAACTCAGTGTGCAGTTGTGCTTAATTTAGTACAGCAGCCAAGAGAAGCAGAAAAATGTGTGGATTAGATAAAGAATTCAGGATTCAGATTGAAAATATAATTTATGAAATGTAATGAATAAGAAAAAATGGGATTAAGGATAGTAAACAACTTTCTGACAGAGTGAAATGAAAGGTAGTGACATTTCTTGAAATATGCTGCTTTATATTAACAGTTGAATGATGACATATTAGAGACGGAGGAGATCAGTTTTATTTTGGAAGTACTGTACAAATTTTGAGGTGTCTATTGAATATCTAAGTGGCAATAACAAGTTAGTATTGACTGCAACAATATAAGTGTATTAGAGTTCACTAAAGAAACAGATTTAATATAAAATATAACTATTATTTTACAAAGGATTTACTAGGTAAATTTACAATGATCCCCTGGAAAATCAAGGTCGAAAAAACAGAAAATGCCCTCCTGCACACTAGAGAGTCAGAGATCTGGTTGAAAGTCGAAGGCCTGGAGCTCACTTCACAGACTGGTGAGAGTGCACTGGAAGGCTGAAGGGTCTGCCATGGAAGGCTGGAGTCTAGGCTGGAAACTTGAAGGAACTAATGAAGAATGTCCAAAGGCATTGACAAAAATGGGAGTATCTCTGAAGAAGGAAAAGGGAAGACTTCTGCTCTTTTTTATTCCATCCGGGATACAAGCCTAATGGTTGGTGCCACCCACATCTGGTCTGACTCTTTCCTCCTCACTTTGTGGCCTATGTTAGTCATCCACAGACACATCCAGTTTCACTAATATGCTAGGTGGTTGTTACTCAAGACAAACAGACAAAAAACAATTAATGATCACAATAATGATGGCCGTGGATCATGGCCACAAGTGACCCAGAAAAATCAGGGCAAGCACAAGTGAGAATACTTGGGTGAGCTCTAGAGCAGGCGTGCAATCCACTGAAAATACAAAGCTACAGCAGGAAGGGAGGTGGTCCCAACTCTCATCCAGGATCTCATTCAGGAGCTCAGAGATGAAAGACTCGACATGTTTGGAAAAGGACAATAGCAAAAGAGAAGCGCATGGACGTATGTGTTTCTTTATTTCTTGTAAGAAAGATAATATCTAATTGAGATTTGGCAACTGAGCACCTACCTTAAAAATCAATCAATCCATCAACATAAATATTTCAATGCAGATTTTTAGTATAGAAATCTTCAAATTTGTAGACAAAGCATTTAATAATGTTCTGCAAAAAAGTTGAAATAAAATATTAGGAATAATTTTGCTAAAATCTTGACTGTGCGACTCTTAGGATATTTTACTTGTTTAAATATGTCTGAGATGATAGTCTAACACAAGCTTCACAAGGATTATGAGAGTGTTTGAAAGTGCTGTGGTTGAGTAGAAAAAACATCTATTATGAAAGTAAACTGGGGAATCAGTATTATTGCTATGATATAAATAGCAAATGCAAAAGGATAAAGTATCTATTCATGCACATTGTATCCATGGAGATTCATGGAATTCACAGAAAATCACTACAGTGAGAAGCTTAATAGAAAAGCTGAAACACTGGGAATCAGTAGAATGTCATTAGAACAATTAAGAAAAAAAAAGTACTATAATTACATTTCAGGTATCAATAAGGTCAGGTAGAGAAGCTGCTATTATCTCATCAACCTTTATGTACCCAGTTTGGGTACTTGTCTGCTCATAGTGGCTTCTACAGCTTGGGTGTTGATATCCTCCACAACCTGAATCTTAATACTTAAGGTCAAAAGTAGTGATAATGTCACCTTTGTCTGGCTTGTGCCTTCCAAATCAGGTCCTATAGCATTTAGTTTGTAAAATGTAATTATTGTACATAAAGTTTGATGAAACAAAACCTGGAAAATGAAGTATTTTAGAATTCTGCATATTTTTAGAAAGAGAGAACCTTGCAATTATAGATAACAAAATGTCCATCAAACCTGTTTACTATAAATATACATTACGTTTTCAAAAATACATACTCTAGCCTTTTTGAAGGGAAAATCATGTGAATTCTCATGATAGTGATGTAGCTGCAAACAAGCAAACATGAGTTGTTATATAGTTCGTTAAAAAAAAAAAAAAACTTTACTGCTTAAACACATACATTTCTTAAAATATCTTAAAAATTCTAAAAATAAATCATCTATATTTTGGTTTTCTACAACATTATAAGCAATAAAAATAAAAATAGAGATCTCATCAATTAGCACACAAAACAGTTTTTGTAACTAATAAGTTGTACAATTTCATATTATATCAAAATCTTATTTGTAAATTTAATAATGTGCACTATTTCATTTCATATAAATTTTTGACAGAACCACATTTCTTGATCTAAGTAGTCCACATTACAAATTATCAATGATTTATAAAAATCCATTTGAATTGCAATTTTTCTCACATGGATATTGTATCACAACTGATATTGTGAATTATTCTATTTGTAACTTACCTTGTTCCTCCAAGTGAACTTCGAGAATTGACCCTATTTAGCTGAACGTATATAATTCTTTTGAATTGGACTTGTGGAAATATTTGTGTTTTCTAAGAAATTATGAGTCAATTTAAAAGAATAAGTTGGTTAATGTTTATAAATGTAGTAAAATGTTATTTGTTTTAGGAAGGATGTTGAAATATAAATAAATAAAAATGAATATCCTTCTAGAAAATTCATTCCCTAAAAACAGATAATCAGAAATACGGAAAGCCTTCAGATAAAATTTTAAGGTTTTGAAATTTTTTTTTTAATTCTAGCTTTGTCTTTCTCCTCATAATAACAACAGAGTTTTTCAGTACTTAAAGAAATATTGGTATTAAAGTATAAAGATCTTTCAAATCAATAATGAAAGAAACATTCTACAAAAATGTATGTAAGTTATTTATAACTAGTAAAAATGATACCAAAAAACCCACATAATATAGTGTATTAATTAAATTTTATGATTGCTGAAACAAAATATCCAGCACCCAAGGTTAAAGGAGCAAAGGTTTATTTAGGTCACAGTTTGTAGAACTGTGGTCATAGCTGGCTGGCTCCAAGCTGGGATGGCATGGCAGAAGGGAATCACAGAGGAGAAATAGTTCATGGTGGGCAGAAAGCAGCAAAGCAGCAAAGCAGCAAGCAAGTGACAAGCAACAATACTAGTCCTCTTTCTGTCCCTTATATTTTTATCCTGGCTACCCACCCTTATAGAACTCACACCTAAGGTGGAGCACTGTTAATTCTACCCAGAACTATGCCAACCAATCAGAGGATTAATTTAGTAATCACACACCCTTAATTCCAGTATTACACTCTCTAGATTCAGCAACCTCTGAAAAGCCCCACCCCTGGCCACATGAGGCTTTGGGAGGACATTTATATGCAAGTCATAATTTCTCTAATGTTGTTAACTTTTTCTATATACAAGAAAAAAGATGGATATAAAGAAGAAAAAAATTACTTAATCACCATTTTGGTGTTTAACTTGTTAGAGGTGGAATATGCAGGTCCCATTTTCTTTAATTCACTTTGAAAAAGGGTCAATTCAAACTAATAAAAGAGAACCATTTGTATCGATTTATGACAGTTTCAGTTTTTAAACTGACCCAAAATCAGTTATCTCATAAACATCCATGTCTTAGTTCAAAAGTATGTTTACAATTTTTGTAAGTCCAGCCATTTTAGTTAGCTGTAATATGAGCGTGCCATATCTGAATTTCTTGATGTCTTACAAGTGTAATTGATAGTAAATTCCATTCACATCTATCTAGCTTATAAGCTGAATGAAGAATATTGAAGCATAAAATCAATAAATGTGGTTTGTCATGAACTATTTATTTCATATTATAAACTTGATTTGAATTACACTAGATGGTCTATAGTTTATATGCTACATTTTGCAACAATTTTGAGATAATATATCTTTTGAAGTGCATACAGTATCCACATACTATTTGTGCTTCCAAATAATAAAGTACTAAATGTCTAGTATTAAAAACACAATGTAATATTTTGTTTTATTTTTATTTGACCAAAATCTTGTAGTATAAGGAGCAAATAGCATAACTTATCTAGAAAAGTGTTGGTGTTTTTTAATGAAATGAAAAATAGTACTCCTAATTTTGCGTTAGTCATTGCAAAAATGGCAGTTCATGTAATCTCAATATTCTATACATTTCTATTATCTTTTCTTTTTTTATATATTTTTTATTAAAATTTGTCCAAAATTACATAAACTTACAGGCCATTACACAAGCCTACAGACCATAGTAAATTGTGATTCTTGCCTATAACAAGGAGCAATGTAAACTACCACATAGATGCAGCATTAAGTCACAACTACATAAAGTTACTGTAGTACCTAGTGTACATGTTACAGTTTTGAGTTTAAATTGCTACTGACCCTACTGTTAAAGGTATACATTATTTTGGTACTGTTCAAGAAGATGTAGAATAATGCTTTTACAAATTTATTTGCATCAGAGATATGTTGGTCTCAACAACAAAATATGAGCCTATTAAAATTCACCTAAAATATTTTACACAGCAGAATATCTGAGCCAAAGAACTCTCCCTTACTTAGCAATATTTAAATCATAAATCAGGCTGAAATAATGAGTAAAAGAGAAAACATTTGGAAAGATGCTAGAATAGATATTTGTGCCCATCTGTCATTCATGTCTTCTTTCTTCCTCATTCTCTGCAGAATCCTCCATGTTTCATTAAAATGAGTCCGTGTTCAGCTTCTGACATGGCTCTAATGGTGCACGGGAAACTCCATCCATCTTGTCAATGATTACGGTGATCATGAAATCCAACCAACATGTGGAATGCAGGGTTTTGCTAAGAAATCCTGGCAAATCATTTTGTTTTCTAGTTAAAGTTCAAAATTTAAACTATCTCATATATGGAAGAAAAGCATTGCTCTGGCCACCTTACTATCTCATGATCCAATATGTTTGTGGACCAGTTTGACTTAGGTTACATATTGTTTGTAGTTGAGAGTTTTTTAATTAATGTAAAGCAAAATGAGACGAAAGTTATACTTAAAAATCTCGAGTAGAAGATCTTTTGTTATACTCTTATCTGCTTTCAAATGAATGGTATTATATATAGCTCATTCATTTTAAAATTGTAAACATAACATCAAATAACCATCATTACAGCATGATTAGTTGAATAAGACCCACTGGGATATTTAGAGACTAAACATAAGGTAAGTTTGATATGTTCTTTGGCCTAATTGATGAAAATAAAATTAGAAGCCTGGAGGGATGTCTTGATGAGACAGGAAGGGAAAAAATTTAAGCAGTTGAAAATATTACTAGAAGGCAATTTATCTTTCTTCATAAACATAGACAAAGCATACTGTAACTTGTCTACATTTTCAGTGTCTAAAGCCATCTTTTGTAGAACCAAATAGTAGGAGAAAAAAAGCAAAAGTAGCCCATGGGTCAGTACAGCAAAACAAATTTGGACAATGAACCTCTGATTATAACCTTAAGCAAAACCATACGAGCAATACTTAGAAACTTTAAGTCTTTCCAGTCTTTGTTTGCATGCTTACCTGTTTAGTATTTATTTTGCCTGAATGTATTTGAAATACCCCTCAAATTTCAATCACCAAAATTCCACCCACAGGTTATGTAGCTGTGTCATTTGCCTATTTCCCTTTCTCATTATCTCATGCATATTAAATAGCAGATTTTACAAAACACCAGAGACATAACCTATAACTGTATTTTCACTTAAAATTCATGAATTAGAGAGGTATGTTTTTCATAGCTTAGAGGTTTTATAAGTCTGTATTTCTCATACAATTGGGACATTTACAAAGTTCATGCCAATTAGTTATTCACTAATTTTATGTGGCAGATTTGTCAATTTAGAAAACCTATTTTCAGAAGTCTTACTATTATGTTTATTTTTATTCTATATTCCTTTCTTCCTCTAAAAATAATTAAGAAAATAAACTAAGGTTAATATAAGAATATATGCATATGTAAATATATATATACATATGTGCACATATATTAGTTATTAGTTTAGATTTTATATGACAGAATTAAATGCATATAGCAAAGTAATAAAACAAGTATTATTTGATTCTGCAGGGTGAATTGTCTTGCAAATATATCCATATTTCTCTCTAAACTGCTTCATCTCCTATCACACCTCCCTCAGAAGAAAGGTTGTATTTTCTGCTACAATATGCGTTTTACTTTGGCCAGTAAAATTTGTGGTTAACTTTCATGGAGAAACTCCAGGATCCTTTGTGTGATTTCTGTATCTGTCCTCTGGCTCTACTGTGAGACAAATCTATCCCGAATAAGGGCTGCTTCTACATGGACAGCAAAAAGAACCCCATGATGGCCTTTAGTGTGGCTGTAAGTGACTATGATGGAAATTCAATTGTTATCACAGTATGCATTGACCCAAACTGACTGAGTGCACGATTCTGCACAGCATTGTATTTCATACCACACATTTTATACACATTCTTTCGTCTAACTCTCATAAGCAATTGATACACTATTATCTGTTCTTTAACACTTTTAATGTATGACACAGGCTAATGCTACAAAGCAAACCCAGTGACTAAGCTGTCTGATCTTTTTTTTTTTTTTAACAAAAAATATTGCCCATATTAGTGGGGAATCCTATAATGTTTGATATGTTTATATATTGCATTGTGTTTCAATCAGATTAAACACATATATTGGTATAGGAAAAATGTAACTCTCAACCTGTTAGATGTCAAATACTCTGAGTTCATGGACAACATTGAGGAATGAAGTCTCAAACCAAAGGAAGAAGTTAGGAGAGTTATTAGATATAAGGAGAGAAGAAGAGCTCCTGGGTTTTCAAAAGGGGTTCTGAATGGGGTCGCTACCAAGATCCTTTGTTAAGAGTAATTTACACACCAAAATCACAACATGGGTACAACATGAGTCAAACTATAATCAACCTATGAGATTACAAGTATAGTTGCTTAGCTAAGAACCATTCAATAGGGAAATGAGTAAGCAGCAAGGGTATATGGAAAGACCAAAGGCACCCCTGGACAGGGGTGGGAGTACGGGTCCAGATGTTCTGGTCACCCACCTATGCCTCTGGGCTCACTGGACCAGGCAGAGCTAAGTACAGTAAAATCTCAAGTTGTTCTTTGTCTCTAACTAGGCATTCCGGCCTGGCTGTTGCATCTCAGTCTCACATCTCCAGACATGGTCTTGCTGTCTTTATTTTTTGTGCTGACTTCTTTGAGGGTCCAGTTCCTCTCTGATGGTATATTACTTTCTATCTACCTTAACTGCCCATTATAATATTTCTCCAAACATTTTTCAGTTCTTTGTGGTGAAAATTTTCAAGATCCTTTCTCTCATTTTTTTGAAACATGCATTACTATCATATACAGTCACAACACTATATATTTAACTCCAGAACTTCTTGCTCTTTTCTGTCTGAAACTTAATACAGTTTTTCCCTGTGACTCTCTCTTCTCTAATGTCCCAAGCCTTTGCTACCATTTGACACCTTACTTCTATGAGATTTTTTTTTTTTTTGATTCCGTGTGAGTGAGCTTATGTGACACTCATTATTTGTTGCCTGGTGTATTTCGCTTAGCATAGTGATTTCTGGTTCCATCCATTTTGCCATAAGTGACAGGATTTCACTGTTTTGTTTTGGGTTTTTTTGCTTTTGTTTTTGTTTTTGTATTTTTCTATAGCTGAGTAGCATTACATTGTGCATAAGCAGCACATTTTCTTTGTCCATTTGTCAGTTGATGGGCACTTCAGTTGTTTCCATTGTTTGGGGAGCAGAAGGGAGAGGAGGGGAGGGGACTAGAGGGGAGAGAAAGAGAGGGGCTTGTTTCCATTGTTTGGCTTCAGGTGTTTCCATTATTTGGCTATTGTAATAGTGCTGTAATTAATGTGGGAATGACAAGCAGATTTCATTTCTTTTGAATATACACCTAGTAGTGGAAGTAGTGTGATTTTAAAATCTGTGCACTTCACTGCAACTATATCGTTTTATTACAAAAATAAATCACATAGCTCATCAGAAGTGTATGTTTTTATAATAAATAACTAAAACTGCATCATGGCTCAATTTCAAATCGTGTTTTTTTTTGCTACATAAATAACTTACATAATAATTTGAGTAATAAAAATATTCTTCATGTAGAATTTGGTTCATCTGAGTGTGCCTTAGGGATGATTTTTTTTTTAAATAGAAAAATTAAGGCGGCAAGCTTAACTTTTGTTGTACTCAACAATTTTGTGCCAGCAGAATGTCCTCTTCACTAAAGAAATTGTCCAAATTCTCAATCTAATTTGTTATCTGAATATTTTCTGTAAATGTAGATATAATATGTATCTTATATATCTGTGTATGTGTGTATATATACTTTAAAGTACTCCAGATCCTTATTTTATTATTAAATGTAAAACCTTGTACAGCATGAGAAATTATGGCATATAAATTTTAACATTAGAGATTCATGATTCCTTTAAATAGGATTATAACTTGTTATGCAGGGCGTGGCACACATAGAAATGCATCTGGAGAAAAAATAATAAATGTACAGAGTGAGGACTATTTATAATTTGGGTAAATATTAGCAAAACCCTTGCAGGTGAGGTTTTACCAATTTGCACTGTACAAGCAATGCAAAAGAGATTTCCCATGTGTTTTTTGTACCTGTCCAATTGGAGGAAAAGTATAACTTGATGTGATTTGATTTTTATTTCTTTGTTTCTACACGTGGCTGGGAAGCTTTTAATTTATGTTTATTTTTGTAAGGGACTTTGACTGTTACAACTTAGTAATTTTTAAGGAACAATGCCTATATTTTCAAGTTGTATCTTTGTTTTTATGTAATTCACAAATATTTTCTAATTGTTATTGGACTTTTTACTCTAATTTTTGGTTGATTTTTAATATGTAGACTTAAACTTTTGGTCAGTATTTTTATATTTATGTTTCCTACTTTCCAAATTTAACGCTTATCAAGAAAGTGTATTATCAATACAACATTATAACACGAATATCCTTTTGACTGATTTTTGTATTTCTTTGATACATTTAATTCTAAGAATTTATACTGATATAAGATATGCAGAATAAAGCTCAATTTATTTTCGCATCTGTCTATTCAGTGTTTGGATAATCTATAAAACATTCATCCTTTATTCACTTTTCTCTCAGACTACCTGAGGAAAATGTCTTTGGTTTGTCACACATCCCTCCCACCCTTTGAGGGCTTTTTTTGTGTGACTGTGTCCTTCTTTCTATCTGGTGGTGACACTTTGTCGCTTGAATTCGAGATGCCTCTGGGACTTGTTTCGAGTAGAGGTGATGGAAGAGCAGTTCTGGACACGCCATTCAGGACAGATGCATTCAACTCTCAAGTAAAAGTGAAAGGCGATGGTAAATTAGGGTTATATGTCAAATTGTTCGAGCACACTACAGAGCATTTTCTGATTCAAAACAAATTACTTGATTTTATTCTATTTTATTGAATTTAACATTTGAAACGTTTTGAAATTCTGTAGTAAAATGGATTACTTTTTAAACAGTCCTTAGTTACTGTCAAATCATAGCTTTTGCTTTCAAATGTACATGTTTGTAGTTTTAAAATTAAATTTAAAATGCAAACTAACCTCTGTTGATACTTATACTTCTATGGTACTGTAAGAATATTTTCTGGACTTCTAAACCACTTAAATATTCAATTCTGGGGTTGGGGAGTGTGTGTGTGTGTGTGTTTGTGTGTGTGTGTGTGTGTAGGAGGGTGATGTGGTGGTATAATGGCAAGTTGATGTGGTTATGACATTCAAATAAATTGGTAATCATAATTTTAAAATATATGGATGATGAATATTTGAAGCACTCCAAAACAAATCTCGTATTTCAAAGGTACTTTTTGATTCATTCTTTAACACTTCTTTCTCAAGAAGATCCAATATTTGTGGAGATTGGGAATAGAGATTGACAGGGTATACTAAAGACACATTTCTAAAAATAGAGTGTGGCCAATTTAAAATCACGTATCTTAAAAATATCTTACGTATCTCACTTACATGTTAACATTTATAATCCATAACAGTTTAAAAATGCTAATGAATATCTTCCTAGAGATAATGTGGGAATTGTGACCACTCTCCGAGCCATCAGCAAACTTTATAAATTGAATATTAACTAGTTAACAATAAAAGAGGGGGACTGGGGATTTAGCTCAGTGATTAGAGTGCTTGCCTTGCAAGCACAAGGGCCTGAGTTCGATCCGCGGCACCACAAAAAAAAAAAAAAAAAAGAAAACAATAAAAGAGGAATGTTATCGGTGTTTTATTCCATCGATATTTGGTCTGTGAGTACTTTTAATGAGATTCTCTTGTGAGCTTCCTTCTAGATATATTCTAAAGGTGTTTGGAAAATGAGTGCCAAGGTTCCATAATGATTGCATGTCTGTGACATGACACACTGCCAATGCAGAGAATGTGAACACAGACAGCAAGGCTTTGACACATTAGTCACTTTTCCACGAATGTTGTACTGTTTTATTTCATTAACACGTATACTTCTGTTCGCCAAGTCCTTCAGAATTTTCGTGGACTAGACACAAAAATATGTCTTTATGGCCATCCATGGCAGAAGTGCCTCTCTTCTAGTGGCCGACAGGTACACATAGCGCTGGAGAAGACAGAGCACTCTGCCCTTCCGTGTATATTCTGAATTTTCAGCAAGAAGGATGATGCAAGGTAAGTTACTTTCATTTTTAACAGTGACACTCAGTGGAGTTTTACATGTAACCATGACCACAGTTATTTCTTCCTCCCTGAGAGGAAAATTGTGTTGGAATAAAACTTACTGTAAAAGCAATGGATGGATACGTGAATCGCTCACCTGAGCCATTAAAGGACACTAAAAAGCAACAGATTTTTTCTTTGTTTTTAGTCTTATAATATCCTTATAGAAATATTTTATTCCTGAGTAAGATGAATGAGAATTATTTTTTAAATTTAATTTTATTTTAATGGTACATTTTAGTTGTACATAGTGATAATATTTATCATAGGGGATTTGTACCTGTACATGACACATCTTGTTGCTTCTTTTTTTTCCCATTCCCCTCCCTTCACGCCCTCCTCCCTCCCTATTTACAAAAGTTTTGTTTCCATTTGTTCCTTCCACTTCTTATTTCTCTTGTCCTCTGTTCCATTCCCCCTCCCTTGTTCCATTTCCCATTTGGACATTTTCTTCCCTTTCCCAATATAATACATTTTAGTCTTTATTTACACTTTCAGTTTCTCACACCAGAGAAACTATGCAGTATTTAAACATGTGTGTCCAATATATTTCACTTAAGAATATGGTCTCAAGATGCATCCATTTACCTAGAAATATCTCAAGCTTATCATTCTTTATGGCAGAGCAGTACTCCATGTATAAAAAAAATACATTTTCTTTATCCATTCTGCTGTTGATGGGCATTTGGGTTGTTTCCAAGATTTAGCTATTACAATCTGTGCTGCTATAAACATGAGTGTGCATATATCACTGCGGTATGATGCTTTTAATTCTTTTGGGAAGATACCAAGAAGTGGAATAGCTGGGTCAAGTGAAATCTGTAGTCCTAGTTCACTGAGGAATCCCCACACTGATTTCCATAGCGGTTGCACCAGTCTACATTCCCACCAATAGTGGAGAAGGGTTCCTTTTTCTCCACAGCCCCTCCAGCATTTGTTATTGGCTGATTTGTTGATAATAGCCATTCTTTGTGGAGTGAGGTGGAATCTCAGGGTTGTTTTAATTTGCATCTCTCGAATGACCAGTGATGTTGACCAAAACTGGATCAAGAAGATATAAAAACTCTAAATAACCCAATATCAGCCATTGAAATTGAAGAGGTAGTTAAAAACCTACCAACAAAGAAAAGCCCAGGTCCTGACAGATTCACTGCTGAATTCTACAAGAAATTTAGAGACAATTTAATGCCACTAATTTTCAAAGTCTTTAACGAAATTGAAACAGAAGCAATATTCCCAAATTCATTCCTGGAAGCAAGCATTACCCTGATACCAAAGCCAGAGAAGGAGCCAATGATAAAAGAGAACTAGAGGCCAATCTCATTAATGAGCATGGATGCAAAAATCCTCAATAAGATACTGGCAAACAGAACGCAACACATTATCAAGAAGATTATACACTATGACCCAGCAGGATTCATTCCAGGGATGTAGGGGGTGGTTCAACATATGCAAATCAATAAATGGATGAGAATTATAACTTCAAATGAAAAGGAAGAAGTCAGAAAATCACAAATAGCTAATCTCGTATCCGAGTGGATAATAAAAAAAAAAAAAGCATTTTCAAAATTAACACAATAAGAAAGAACAAGCACATTTACTTTTCTGTGTCAGCCTAGCTGGCTTATGACACCCCGCTATTTGCTGGTGCAGATGAGCTTAACATGTAAAGCACCACAGTGTGAGAAAAACAGACTTACTCTTTGTACTAAGAAAGAGACTCGTCCAATCAGTTTAAGGCCTTAATTGGAAAAGTTCAGCCCGGCCAGAAGAGGGAATGCTCCCAGCAGATTGCCTGTGAATGCGAGGCCAAGGTACCAGCTTTCTTGAGTCTGTAGCTGGCTAGACTCCGCAGCACTGAAGATTTTGAAGCCAATGCATCTGTATTTGTGTGGGCCGATCCTCAAATGAATTGTCTTTCTCCCCGTGTCTGTCTCTGTCTTGTCTCTCTGCACCCCTGTGACCTATCCTGCTCTCTGCCTGTTCATGTGCATGTGGGCACACAAACACACACACACACACTTTATTGTTTCTGTTTTTCTAAGAATCCTCATTATTACAAGGACATTAAGAAACTGTTGACATCTTTTTTTTTTTTTTAACAATGCAAATTATGCAAACCAGCAGCTCAAAATATTAGGCTAATCCATACTGAGAACGCCATTTTTCCCTCAATATTCATAACATGAAGGTAAATAACTGTTCAATGGTTAATTGCATATGTGCACACAGACACTGCTACTATCTTTAAGTGAACAGCTCTCGAGTTTGCTACTGTCGAGCATGTGCTCCAAAAGCATAAACTGGAAGCTTAATCCACAATGAAACTGTATCAAGATCTCAAGCCAGGAGCATTCTGCTCTCGTGAATGGGTTCAGGAAGTCAGTGCGGGGCTAAGTTCACTACGAATGGCTTTTCCCTCCTACCCTTCCACCTCCTGCCATGGGTCGCTGCTGTTTGAAAGTCCCTGCCAAGACACGGTCTCCAAAATGGGACTCCTCAGCCTGCAGACCTGTAAACCTTTCTCTCTCTACACTAGCAGGTCTCTAGTGCTCTGCTACAACAGCATAAAAGAGACCAACATATGGTTACTTATTATCTCAGTAAATGGCTTTAATATACATTAAGAATTCAGTAAACGTGGTAAGAGAGCAAATGAACAAATCGAAGGACCAAAGTTTTATAGAATATTTGGCAAAATTTATAAGGAAATATAACTTTAATTGTATGTAAGTAACAAAATGTAACTGACTTGAATAAGAACAAATACAACTTGAGAATTCAATTTGAGAAGAGGACTGAGCCTGTCATAATCTAAAAATATCCTTCAAACGTTTTCAGTGCAATCTACTTGCTTGAATGCTTTACCTAATCTTTGCAAATACTATGATGTACTTATCGCAGACTGTAATTGTATACTTATCCCAGTGATCATGTGCTCATTCTGCCTATCTATAATCTGTAATAAGAGGTTGAGATCCCCAAACACAATTATTGTTTGCCAAATAAAACTTTCTTAGGGCCTAAGCAGTCAGTCTTGTGCAAAGTATATACTCAACAAACAACTTTCAATGACTAAATAAATATCTATTAAGTCCTTCGAAATTTCATTGGTCACTTATTTGTCTAAACAGTTGAAGTGACTGTGTATTTGGATATTCGCTATGCTAAATGTTAATTTTACAACTAATCATTTGTGTCTTCCATTCAAGTGCCTATTTCTAAAATACCTACTATATATCAAACAATATGCTGTGAATCTCATGTATGAATATAATATAATCCTTTTAATATTCCAGTAGAGCACTTTTTGAAAAGAAATAAATTTGCACTGTGTGTATATAAGACACAGAGGGGTTTGTAGGTGAACATATATTCATATGCAGATGGGAAACAATGTGGATCGGATCAAAGGTAAGCAAGAAGGACATCATTAGGACTGACCTCACACATGCTCAAATCCTCACATTAGTTCTCTTTATTGATCACTTAAGTGATCCTACAGGAAGTGAAATTATGAATAATGTTGGCTGATCATTCTCTTAACAACATTTAGGGCATCCATTAGAGAGTATTTTCTTATATTTTTTCTTGGGATACATGATTGCTAAAAAGTAATATATATTTAGATGATGGTAAAACATTCTCAGATTGTTATTTAAAATTTTAAGTAAATATTAGAATATCTGTGGTGTTTAAAAATCTGGTGTGCTTCTATGATGACCCACCAGTTTGGGGGATTATCTCTTTAAATATACTTTTTAATATTAAGCCAAGTAATAGCTGCCTACTGATGATTTTACTTGTTTCCCAATTTACACAGAACAAATCTAGCATTCTTATATCTGAAATAAAATAGTATATTTCCAAATAAGTATCTTCTGTAAATTAAATTGATCATCATAAATAGTTCATTTCTTTTCTCTTATATATAATGTTTAATAACAGCTCATCATGTTTCTCTTCTGAAGCAATATTGCCAATTTTCAGTGTTCCTCTTTATGTGTAATATAAAAATCCAAACAAGTATATAGGAATCTGCTGTCAATCTTGACATTTACTATTTCAATGTGTTTTCAAAATAATATATTTGAACGAGTTTGTAACGCTATGGTTTCAAAATTAGTCTTTACAGAAGTGCTGAGTATGTTCTACACGTAGTATTTTGTACTAGAAACCATGTTGTCATATTCCGTAGGCCACAGAATTCAGTTAGCTGCCCTCTGTCATTCCAGAGCTGTCTGAAGCAAGGAAAATATTTACATTTATATGCATTGCATAATTCTTTTTTAGGATGTTGTAAAAAATTTAAATGATGAATCTGAGATATGAAAAAATTATGAATGATGAAATTATTGATAACAGAAGAAAAATTAAAAGTTTATATTTTTTAGAGAAACAAATAAATTAAAATAGACCCAGTTCTCTAACTCAGGAATAACAACCACAGAAAAGTATCAATTAAAAATTT
>PVJO010028675.1:0-17766 GCA_004026905.1 Hystrix cristata
TCTGTTATTTCTTTCTCAGTGAGTTTGTTATTGGTATATAGGAATGCTATTGACTTTTGGGTGTTGACTTTGTATCCAGCTACGCAACTGAATTTAGTTATTAAATCTAGAAGTTTTTTGGTGGAATTCTTGGGGTCTTCTATGTAGAGTATCATGTCATCTGCAAATAATGATAGTTTAACTTCTTCCTTTCCTATCTCCCAAATCAATCTTAAAGCAATAATAATACTCTCCAAAACAAATCTGGACTTAAGGACGATCATAATTTCTAGACATTTCACCAGGAAAATTAGTGGTATGATTAATCAAAACTAAAGAAATTGACACATAAAATGTATAAATTACTAGATAAAGACAATAAAATTGAGGGACATTTACCCAAATTAATTCTTTGCTTTTAAATCATTGATATCAAATAGTCTTACTGGTAATTGTAATTCAGTTTAACATGAGGTCACTCCAATTTAGTGACAATTAGAGAATGTCATCAGCATTTAGGAGGATGCCTGTCTGGGTAACATATACCTGGAGGTCTCCCAAAAAGTATTCCGAGGACATCATTGGGGACCTAACCAAGACGGAACACAGCTCTTTGTATTATCCCTGTCACTCAGATCTTTATTGTGTTGATTAAGATCAACTTCTGCTCACCCTGACCCCAGTCAGCCTAAAATGGAAGATTCTCACGAGTCTCACTAATGGTAATAAAATCCTGTAGTGTAGTCTGCCTGTAGTCCATTCCAGCTTGCAGAGAATTCAGACAGGCCATAGATAGTCTCCGTGAGTGTTGGCATCATCATATGCATGAACACAGTTTGGCAGTATCTGCTACAAACTGGACTTCGTGAGAGCCATTTTAATCATCCAAAAGATAACATTGCTATATGAACCCAAAAAAAGGAAGCAGGTTGAGAATTTAGCTCAGTAGTCAAAGTGCTTGCCTACCAAGCACAAGTTCAATCCCTGGTACCAAAAAAAAAAAGGAAACAAACTTTATAACATTACATTTGCACTTAAAAATTATACAGATATTAGGTATTACAATTAAAACATTAAAATATCCCAGGTAGAGAGAAAATAATCCTGAGGGTAGGGTTTTAAATGTAGATATGCTACTTATAACTCTCACAACATTCTAACAACACACATATAAGAAAACAGACATCACAAACCTGACAGTCTGTCAAAATTAGAAACTCCTGAGAAAGAATGGAGGAAGAGAAAAGAGGGGCCTGGAACCAAGTTCTAAGTGACTCCAACATTCAGTGAAACTAATTTTGTCATCATAACCTCTCTGAGTCTCATTTCTTCTACTCAAGATGAGAATGAGAGTGCTATCTACCACACGGAGTTGTTGAGAGGATGCAGTGAAATAATGTACACAAACCATTTTGCACATGAGTCTCGCCCTCTAATAGGTGCTCATTAAATATGCATCAGCCCAGTTATGATCCCAGAACAGATAAAATCACCACGGTTTTATTGATGGTGGTGGCACTAGCGTTATAGGCTGAGTTTTCCTGTTTTCTAAGTTTTCCACAATATCATATTGCCTTTGTATTGCTAAAAATTTTAGGAAGGTGAAGATCTCTGAGGAATGTGGATATTCTTCTTGTATTTAGCGAAGTGGAATGATGCTTTCCATCTATTTGTGGATATTCTCCAGCATAGAGATGCTGCTGGCGTGGAAAGCGGCCAAATGGGGGAAGCGAGCACTTTGCCGGAGTCACCACCACACATAACGTGAGTGTTTCACTTCTCTGGCTAGTTCTGAAGTACTGGCTTTGTTATGAACCCAGGCTAAGGGTTTGCACCTCAGTAGGAATTTTTTGTATTTAGGATTGTGTCTAAACACTGAGCTGAAAAGGTCTGGACTAAAATTGTCTGTTCGTGAATGAAGAAAATTCTCCCTAGGTAAGATTTGGGGATTAAAGAGGAAATACTGTAGTGCCCTATCATTTTCTGTCTCAGATCTAGAATATTTGAAGGATAGTCCTATGGAGCTCAGCCCACTGGGTCTGGGGCCTCTGGTTATCAAGTGTAGTTCAATCTCTGTCCCCAGAGCCCTGGGGAATGAGGCAAATGATGTGTTGGGAGAGGAGAGAGAACAGGCCCTGTTTTCAGATGCTGCTGGTCCTGGACGACACCAATGGTACACAGATTTCTTTCTCTACTCCTTCTGTCTCTGATAGCAGCCCTGAAGTTCAAACTCATTCGCAGCTGACTGAAAGCGGGTCAAACTTTGATCTGCCGAGAGCAAGGGAATTAAAATAAACAATCAAAATTGTGTAAGAAAAATGTATAAAAATATCAGGTCACAGGTGTGGGCCTGAATAGAAGAGTGAATCCAAGTAATTCTGTACTTAGCAAATCCTACCCAGAACCTTTGGGATAAAAGTGACAGGAATACGATTGTGTTAGTTGCTTTTCTTGTTTCTGAGGCAAAATACCCAACACCCAGAGTGAACAGAGGAAAGCTTTATTTCAGCTCAGAGTTTGTAGAAGTTTCAGTCCGCGGTTGGCTGGCTCTGAGGCAGAGTGGGGTGGCAGAGGGGCATCGCGGGGGAGAAGCAGTTCATGGCAGGCAGGGAAGCAGCAGCAGCAGCAGCCTGCCTCTTCCTTTCCTGCCTTTCAGGGTAGCTGCCTTTCGGATGGTGCCATCCATACCCACATTGAGCTTCCCGTTGTGCACCCCCAAAACTATGCCAAACCAGTCAGTGGACAGAGTTAGTAATCACACACCCTGAATCTCAGCATCACACGCCCCCTTGCAGCAACCTTCAAAACGCCCCACTTACAAGCACATGAGGCTTTGGGGGACATCTAGATACAAGTCATAACAACAAAGGACAACTTCTCAAAGGGACATTTAGCATATAATTGGAAAACCATCGGCAATGAGGACAAAAATTTAGGTAATTTAGTTTAAAAGCCATCAGTAACCCAGCAGTTGGGGATCTCAGAGCTCCATGTTGTTGGGAGTGACATTTGATCCATTAAACATGCTAAGGAAAGAAGATAATTTGGCTGTGTAAATAAAGACGTAGCATGAGAATGTCGAGGAGAAGAACATGACAACTGAAGAGCGTGTGAGTAATTTAAGAATTCATAAAGAGACCTTAAGGGGAAAGGAACTGGATGCAGCTGACCCAGGAAGTCCACGCCCGGCCCCCATGTGCTGTGTGGGTGCCTCCCCTGCTAAAGTGGAGAAGGGTTAAAACACGTCTAGGTGAACACAGCAAAGGCACCCTGCTGTGGTTTCGATCTGGGCGTGGCCCTCCACTCCCCAGCCAGGGAAGTCAAGTGGGTGTCGACGCTCATGAGCAACATGGAAAAAGGATAAAGGAAAAAGAAGAGCTTTGGCTCTGACTATAAATCCAGCGTGGCATGCCTATTCATTTCCTCTAATTGAGAGGCTGAAACATGTGCCTAAAACTGGATGGAGAGGTCTAGAATTCAACTTTGTGAATTATAAGCGTGCAGGTGATAAACTAACCTTAGCTGTGAAAAGCATCGCCCATGAAATGACCAGGAAGTCACTGATGAAAAACACAAGGACTCTATAATGGTAGAACAATGAAATAAAGACATGGATAAAAGGCCAGGTGTGTGACATTAGAAAGTACTCACCAAGTAGTGAAGTGACCCAAGTTTCAGGTTAGGGCCCTGAACAGAAAGGAAGAGAGAAAGCACGATCGATCGTTACCAAAAGCAAAACAAACAGCGTGCACACAGCCAACTACTGAGGTCCTCAAGCCACTCGGTCCCTGGGTTCCTGTGCCCCTGCTGAGGTCTCCATGCAGGGCTGGCCTTGAGCCAGGAAGGAGAGACCAGGAGAAAACAATGTGTGGAAACACCGGAGAAAAGAAATTCTTCAATATTAAATTATGTTGCATGAATTGCCTCCCATTCCACAATACACATGGCACTAGATAAAGCACAAACTTATTTAACTCTAATGAAGTCCTGAACTACTTTCCAGTTATTCTAAGTTCTTTCATCAAAACAACCGAACATAGCATTGTATTCTTAATGGTTAGAAACTTCGTTAATTTGACTTGAAAACTAAATATCTGCTTATGTTCGCGAGGTGGACTGCTTATAAAGCATGATTGTTAGTTTCTAACCTGAAAAGAGGAAGGAAAGAAGGGAAGAGGGGAGGGAGGAAGGGAAGAATGAGAAAGGAAAAATTAAGGAAGGAAAGAGAGAGAAAAAAGAGAGAAGAAGAGAAGAGGAAACGAGGAGGGAGGGAGAGGGAGAAGGAGGAGGGACGGCAAGAGCAAATGTGCATCCTTCCTGGGGTAAAAAACTCAGTGGTGAGCAGCTCCCCTGTCACCCCTTTCAAATGACCACTTCGATATTGTTAGTAAAGAGCAAACTACAAGAGCACATAGTGATCAGAATCCTTGTCAGGATTGTGTCCTTTCCTGAGTCCCCGAATTCCGTGGCTCTGAGTCACCCACCCCGTCAGAAGCAGTAGATGACCTGGAAGAATTAGTAGTTATTCAGCGATTTAAGATAAGACCACTTTGCAGAAGGCATTAACGACCAATTTACTAATTCTTTACTTCCCTCAGGCTCACGGCACAAAGAGACCCTTCTTTTTTACATATTGAAGAACAGAACCATCATGACCTCAGTCCAGGATGACAAAGTTTAATGGTGAATGAAAAAAAAAAAATCGTCATTTTGTTCAAGATGCTTTCCAGAAAGTACACATTACTGAAGTTTGCCACAGTGTTGCTTTTTTCTTGTTCTGTAAATAAAAATTGGAATGGATGGCCCTGGTTACATCTCTGTGTGGGGGTGCTGAGTGCGGTTTATTGGTTAAGGGTCCAGTTGTCTGGAGCTACAGAATTATTTCACCCCAGAAAGCCTCCATGAGTGGGGAGCAGGTTCCCTACGGTAGGCATAATAATAAGCAAGGCAGAGGCAGGGAGGAAACATTGCGTTGATGGGTATTTTAAATGGTGTCTCAAGGAAATCATTGTTTTATTATTAGTAGTGAAATTAGCACAAAGTGCAAACGTCCCTGCCTGGGCACTCTCAGCTGTATGGACGACAGCCCTGAACATAGTCCTGAGACGGTGTGTACATTGTCTGTGGGTAAGCTATCCTCAGTCACTGCTCGGACTTTACCTGACTTGGCCAGTAAGGAGAAGGCCTGTCTCAATGTGCACATTCTTATCAATGAATGGATGGATGCCTTAGATTAACAGCAGACCTTCTCTTATCAACTGTGTGGCTTTTAGGTTTTCAAAGGTCTAGTTCCCAAAGAGGCACAGCACCCTTTATGCCTAGCCATAAAGGTGGTATTGTGCAGCTTTGTCACGACATTAATTTTACAAAACATCTTACGTTATTTTTTTCAAGAAGTTTTAAAAAATGGTCATTAATTTATTGACTTATACTAAGTGGCAGATTCCTATGCTTTTGTTATATTAGGTTCCATCATAAGATGTAACTGTAAAATTTTTTTAAATGTAATATATAGAACACAAAATGAATTTGTAGCAAACCCTAGGAAATTCTTTTGCTATAAATTACCCAAAATTGATAAATAAATCTCCCCAACCTACATTTTATTTAAAGTAATAACTTTGTATCATACAAATAAATTTCAAGTATGAAAAGTGCGTTATTGCAATAATAAGTCTTTGCAAGTTCAAAATTCTTAGTTTATAATAAAACTGTAAAGTTAAAAAAAAGAGTAAATCTATGAGTGCCATCTACTGCAGAAGTCCAACATCTTCTTAAAATGTTGCTTAACAAGTTTCAGAGAGACCTGTCTGGCTGGAAGCAACATAACTGAAAGGAAACTTTACATTATTATCATCTTTACTATTTTCTCTTTCCAAATAGCATTTCACACCCTCCAGAATGTTACTCTTGCATCAGCCATTCTGTGCAGTTGCCACTTGCATGTTTCCAAAATCATCTTCTTCGTGTGCTCTCTTCAAACTGTCTGTGGTACCAGGATGGACAGATAAGGCCCTTTCTATCTGGAATGGTGACATCAACTGTATTGTTAATTTTGCTGGTAGATGGCTTCATATTCCTGAAGTTGATGGGCGAATCCAGCATTAGGACTGATACAAAATCTTCTTTCTCGCACATAAGCAAATGTACCTTTGTACTTTGGCCCAAATGTTTCCATCACGTGTGCAGTAACAAAGGCAGCACTTTTGGAGATTCCTGCATTTCCATGCACAAGAATTTTTCCTCCAGTTTGTAAACTCTCATCAATAAATTCCTTAGTAATAGGGAAAAAAACGTATTATATTTTCCACTGGATTATCTGCAATATCAAAGACTAAATATCTAAATAATTGTTGAAAATTTGATTTAATAAGGTTTGCTTCAATATTTTGTCATATGCAAATTATATGAGTTATTCCACAATTCTGTAGTTTAGGTAGTTTGCTCTTCATAGAGAAGAATATGGGCCTAAGAGCAATCCAGGTAAAATCTCTGCATCTCTCATCTTCTAGAGCAGGCCTATCAACCCCTCCCCCACCCCCACCTGGGTCTCCACATCCCTCCATATCTATTTTATTACATATGTTGGATTTTTCCACAATTTTAGGGAATGTTTACTTTTTTCTCTACTCTTAATTATCTCCTCTATAAAGGCCATTCACTGTATTCCATGTATGTATTTTTTAAACCACTTTGTGTTATTAACATGTACAAAGTTGGGCACACTTACTACACACATGGTCATGGGTTTGTGGGTAAGTGCACAACCATGAAGCTACCACAACCCTCAATGCCGTAGACATTTCTGCACCTCCCAAGCTTTCCTCCTGCCCCCTTACTATTCCCTTGGGTGGAGAGGGGTTGGTAAAAACACTGAACCTAAGCTCAACCCTCTCTGCAGTATTAACTAAAGGCATGATGCTATGTAGTAGATCTCCTGGACTTTCTTATTTTGCATAACTGAAACTTCATGCCCTGTAGCCCTTCCTAACCCATCCCTCCCCTCCTACCAGCCCCACCAACCACCTTTCTAGTCTCTGCTGCTAGGGGTTTCACTATTTTAATTACATTTCACATGATGAGATCATACACTACTTGTCTTTCTGTGCTCAGCGTATTTCACTTAATGTCACAAGTTCCAGCTATGTTGCCACAAAGGGAAACATTTGTTTCCTGTCTTACTCAGCCCCAGTACCCCTGGAGGTTTCCAGTAGTGACATTTCACCCCCTCATGAGGGGCAAGAAGGTGAACACTTGGCCGATTCTGGGTTCAGAGGGGCCTGTGGGAAGTGACCAGGGTGGGATAAGGTCATCAGGGCGAATCCCTCCCCATGATTGAGACCCCACCAGCAGCTGCCCATCGACCTTGAACCTCCAGAACCCTGGGCCCAAACGAATCTCTTTTCCTCAAAACTCACCCAGCTGTGGTGTTGCCGCCCTGGCGAAAGCAAACAGAGGGAAGCAGAGGGCGCGGGGAGCAGGTCCTCGGGATTCCGCTAGTCTCTTTCCAGGACGTGAGGTTGCCCTGGCAGCTGCAGTCTGCAGCCGGGAAGGGGATCCTCCCGCGGGCGCCGGCCCGGAAGTGTGAGGAATGAACTTCTGCGCTTTCCAAGCCACCAGTCTATGTGCCTCCGTCACGACAGCCCGAACCGAGTTGTCTGCAACGCGCAGTTCTTAGTGCAGCTTTAGTTCACGGTTTTCACCAATGTAAGTCTCCTTCTGACTGCACAGTTCTGCTTGCGCCGGAGTCTGGGGAGCCTCCACTGGGTCAAGTTCAGGGGCAAAGCCGCGCCGGGCCAGGCGTCCGGACATCGCGTGGGCCGCAGCACCGGGATGGCCCCGGCCGCCTCCAGATCGGAACCGGAGCTGAGTTTGCAGCCAGCGGGCTGCCGTGCAGGCTCGCCGTGGGGGTTAGGAGGGCCCGAGCCCGGGAAAGGGGCCTGGACGGCACCCTGCGAAGCCTGGTCCGGCGCTCGGCCTCCCGGGCTGCGGGCGCACCTGGCGGCCGGGCAGGCCTCGCCCTCCCCGGCGGAGACCAGGACCGGGCCGGCCAGCGCCCCCCGCGCCCCCCGCGCCCCCGCGCCGGGCGCCTCCGGCCTCGCGCTCCCGCCGGCCTCCCGCCCCGCGCGGGGACAGCGCGACCTCGGCGCGCGGGGCGTCGCGCGGGGATGGGGTGGCCCCGGGTCGGCGGCTGCCGGTGCCGGGCGGTCCTGAGGGTCCCAGGGCCGCGGACCACGCCCGTCGCCCGCGCTCGGGGACGCAGTGGGCAGGCCCGGGACTCAGCGGGGCCACCCGAGGTCAGGGCTGCACCTGCCGCTGGGCCCTCGTCCTGGGCCTCGCCGCGGGGACCGTTTTCCGCGGCGGTCGTTGAGGGCCCCACGGTCACCCCACGCCGCGGCCGGACCCGACGCGTAGGTGGAGGCGGCGCCGGCGGCACCGGCCCTCGGGGTCGGTGAGTAGGGCGGGCGGGAGGCACCGCGGGGGCCTGCGTGCGCTCCGGGGCGCGGGAGGCGGCTGCTTCTCCGGGGTCCCCGCGCCACCCTTAAAAATACTCAGGTAGCCAGATGTGAGGCCGCCCGCTTGCAGGCGCCCAGATGTGACTCCCGCCCAGGCGGATCAGGCCTTCGGAGCAATAGTCCGGTCAGACGCTTTTCTGATTGTCCCATCAGCGCTGGCTTTATGGGGGGCCTCAGCCTCCAACGCCCCGACGTGAAAGCCGGTCGGGTGGTCTGCAGACCGCGGGGCGCTTGCTCACACCGCCTCGCGTTCGGCAGTCGCTGCGCCCCGCCACTGTGCCGACAGGGTTAGGAAGATGAACAGCAAACCATGATTATATTCATATGTTGCGTGCCAGTGTGTATCCTAGTGATGGAACTCAAACCGATCAGAAATGGTGATGACCTTATCCTGACGACCCTACCGGAATGTGGTTTGGAAATGACCCTGGAGGGCAGCCAGAGAGCCCTCCGGAAGGGCCCGTGTGGCTGGATTCTACTCCCAGCAGGAGCCTCCCGCGTGACAGCCTTGAGATGGGAAACGTGCTGTGATGTAGGAGGATGGGAAGGGGCAGGGGAGAGGTTAATCAAACAGCAGAGGGAAGACCAGAAAACGGGTTTTCACAATAATCCCGGGGGGGGGAAATGAGAAACCAAGTCCCATGACAACTCAGCCGTTGGCTTCTGTCCCCATTTCCAGCCATGAACTTTTTAACATGCTGTTGGATTTGGTTTGCTAGTATTTTCTTGAGGATTTTTGCATCAAAGTTCATCATGGATATTGGTCGATAATTTTTTTTTTTTTTGTAGTGTTCTTGTCTGACTTAGGTGTCAGGGTGAGGTGAGCCTCATAAAATGAATTTGGAAATCTGGCCTTTCAATTTTCTGGAAGGGTTTGAGAAGGATCAGTTTAGTTCATGGTAGAATTCAGCTGAGAAGCTATCAGTTCCTGCCTTTACTTTGATGGGAGACTTTTTATTAGATTTTTGTTTATTGATTAAATTTCTTCCCTTATTATTTATCTGTTCAAATTTTCTATTTCTTAATGTTTTAATCTTGGTTAGTTTTTACAAGTCAGGGAATTTATCGAGATTTTCTAGGTTATCTAATTTGTTGGTGTATAATTCTTTTCATGATCCTTTCAACTTCTCTGTTATCAATTATTGTTTTTTCTCTTTCATTTCTGATTTTAGTTGAGTCTTGTCTCTTTTCTTCTTAGACAATCTAGCTAAAGATTTTGCTTATCTTTAGAAAACTGTCTTGTTGATCCTTTGAATTTCTCTGTTATCAGTTATAATTTCTCCTCATTTGCTTCTGATTTTGGTTGAGTCTTGTTTCTTCTTTTTTTTTCTTAGCTAGTCTAGCTAAAGATTTGTTGACTTATCTTCAAAAGACTGTCTTCTCTTTTTGTTGTTTTTCTACTCTGTATTTCATTTGTTTCTTCTCTAATCTTTATCATTTCTTTCCTCGTACTAGCTTTGAGCTTTGTGGGGGTTTTTTCTAGTTTCTTGAGGAGTAAAGTTAGATTATTTATTTGAGATCTTTATTTTTTTCTTCACATAGCTTTTACTATAACCTTTCCTCTTAGAAGTACTTTTACTGCATAACCCTAACCTTTGACGTAGTATTTACATTTTTGTTTTGAAATACTCTTTTTACTTTGTCTTTTTTTTTTTTTTTTTTTTTTTTTTTTTTTTTTTTTTTTTTTTTTTTTTTGGTGATGGGGCTTGAACTCAGGGCCTTGTGCTTACAAGGCAAGCCCTATAACCACTGAGCTAAATTCCCAGCCCCCTTGACTTCTTTTTTTAAAGCATGGGTGGTTCAGAAACACACTGTTGAACTTCCACAGATTTATGAGAATTTCAGTTTTCCTTGTTGATTTCTAGTTTCGTACCATGGTGGTTAGAAAGAGGCTGAGATAATTTCAATCTTAATTTCTTTTAGATTTGTGCTGTATTTTGAATGATTGCCACATGAAGAGTATTAAGCAATGACATCTTGAAGTTGTAGGTGGGCCACAGTGAACAGGTTAACGCTGTTATGGTGGGCGCGAGTTCACTGTCACGGCCGAGGCCAACCCCTGAGCCCCTCTCCTGCCCTCTGCGTCCCTCCACTGCAGGAAGAGGCAGTCAGAAGGCCTGCCGGATGCCAGCCCCTCAGCCTGAGACTCCGACCCTGCAGACCCGGAACCATCCATTTCTGTCCCCTGTGGACTCCCTGGCCTGGGTCGAAGGTTTGATAGGTTGTCTGTTGGTCCCATCTGGCCCAAAGCTCAGTCCAGGCCCCGGGCCTGCTCTTCCTTCACGGGTTCGGGGGGAGTCTGGACTCTCTCTGCACTGCCAAAAATGGGGCATTGGAATTGCCTGCAGTCGTCGTATTGACGACTCTCCCTTCCGATCTGTTCATATTGGCTTCGTGTCTTCATATGCCCTGGTGCGGGGTGCGGACATGTTCGCAGTTGCTGTGGGCTCTTGCGGAACCGCTCCACTGACACAGCACGTCGCCCTCTCTGATTCTTCTCACAGTTCTTAGCTGCAGGTCTGTTTGTCCCCTGCAGGTAGCGCTGCTTGTGCCCCCTGCTTCCCCTCCACCTGGAGTGTCGTCCCCTCCCCCTGGCGTTCACCCTGCGTGTTGGGCGAGGTGCGGCTCTTGTAGACAGCGTAGCGTTTGTTCTTGTCTGTTGATTCCGGCCCTGCGTGTTTGGACTGGAGAATTTAATGCAGACAGGTAGGGACTGACATTGCTGTTTCCATTGTCGTTTCCTGTTTCGTGTTTCCTGTTTCCTTTGCTCCTTTCTCTCGTTCTTGCGGTCTTTGTGATCTGTTGAATTTTCCTTGTGGAATGCTTTGATTCCTTCCTCCTTACCTTTTGTGTATCCACTACAGGTTTTAGCTCTCTAGTCCCCGTGAGGCTTACGTAAAACATAGTGTCTAGACTCGTCTTTTGTAAGCTCAAAAAAACTTAACTTCACTCACAAGCAAAAGCTCTGCATTTTTATTCCCCACATTTCGTGTGTCTGATGCTACGATCTACATCTTTTTATATTGCTTATCCTGTAGCAAGCTGGTGTGTCTCCAGTTATCTTTAATAGCCTGGCACTAGAGTCATAAGTATTCACACATCACCATTACAATAGCAGAGTGTTCCTAATTTGTCTGTGTATTTATCTTGCTAGAGAGTCTTATGCTTTCACAGTTTCATGTTACTAATTAGGAGCCGTCATCAACTTGAAGGATTCCCTTTAGCACTTCCGGTAAGGCAGGCCAAGGTGTGACAGGTTCCCTCAGCTTTTGTTTGTGTGGGAAAGTCTATATTTCTTCCTCGTTTTGAAGAACGGCTTTTTGGGGTGAAATGTTCTTGGTTGGCAGTTACTTCATTTTTCCTTTCAGCACCTGAATTCACGGGGAGATCACCAAGCCTCCACCTGGTTGTTCGTATCCTTGCCCAAGTTTAAGATTATGTTCTGTTTTCTGCCATATGTGTCTTTAAATAAACTCTCTGTCCTCTTGACATTCCTGTATGGCTGTCAGCTCTCTTGCCAATGTCCCATAAGTCCTGCAGTTTTTCTCTGTTATTTTTGTTTTTCCTTATTCTCCACTGACTAGATAAATTCAAATGATTTATCTTCAAGTTCACGCATTCACTCTTCTGCTTGGTCTACTCTGCCATCAAAACTCTCTGTTGAAGTTTTTCACTAGTCCTTGGATTCATCAGCTCCAAAATTTCCGTTCAGTTCTTTCTATGTTTCAATCTCTTTGTTTAGCCTCTTGCTTTATTCTTATATTCTTTACCTGATTTCCTTAAACAGTTTATATTTTTCTTGTAATTTGCTGAGTTCTTTTAGAGCAATTATTTTGAATTCTTTGCCAGGCAATTAGTAGATGGTCTGTTCTTTGGGGCCAAATGCTGGAAGGTTACAGTTTTCCTTTAGTACTGTGTGGCCCTTATTCCATATGCTCTCTGCAGCTTTACAAAGGTGCCTATACATTTGAGAAAGCAATCACCTCTCCAGAGTGTAGGGACTGGCGTCACCTTCGGGGCAGGCAGGGGCAGGGACACGCTAGATGTACTGAGCACTGAATCCAGCGGTGCGGACACCAAGTAGAGGGTAAGTGGTGACTCTAGACCAGCAGGGTGCTGAGATGCATTGGCCCAGGCAGCCAGGTTCCTGGCATTGGCACCTGTGCAAATTGTGGTGACAGTAATGCCGGGAGCTCTGCGTGAGGCTGCGGGGGCTTTGGCTGTCCCTGGGGTCCAGAGGCTGGCTGTGGGCTAACACCAGACCCAGCCTGTTTGCACGCACTCGGACAGCTGTAGGCCAGCTACTCCCTCCACATGGCTGGTATGAGGGTGTCTTAGGGCCTGACCCCCTTCTTTTACCCCACGTCTCCAGGCGTCTCAGCTCTGCTGGTCCCTGCAGAGTTCTGAGTGGGATGCGCTGAGGCCAGCCATGTCGTCGTGTCCTGAAAGGATGCACAGCTGGCTGCACACCTGCCCTCTGCAAGGTGGATGTGTGTGCACGGGGCTCCCTCTCCGTGCGGAGCAGAGCCAGCCCGGGGGTGGGCACTACTGGCAAAGGAAATTGTTATTCTACTCATTTTGCGTAGTTCTTCTCGGGTTTTTCCTTCCAATGTATCGCTGCATTTCCTTAGATGAACGCCAGCACTCTCTGAGAATAATGAAAGTTTCAGTTTTACCCGACCATCCTTCCCTATTTATCCTTTGTCTCACCATTAAAATCTACTGACAGAGTTAATTAGAAGGAACATATGAGCCCCTTCTAAACCTCATGGCAATGTCCAGGATCATTGAGGCCTTTCATCAACTAAGCGGTGGGACTTGGATGTGAGCCGTTTCCTTCTGTGGGACATTTGGTTAACTCATACTCACATTCATCACTAATTTACCTAGCGATTACCTATTAATGACATTACTGGTTGCTTATAAACAACCATCAGTGGTAATTCCTTCCTTACCCTTCCACCCATGAAATGTGTGGCACCCATGGCACTCACCAGCTCTTACACACCCCTCATATGAGGGTAGCTGCCCGGGGACCCTGTAGCCCACTCACAAATTCGGATTCCCTCTTTCATGCTTAAACATAGAAATCCCAACATACATATTGCTTTTTTGTGCTTTAAAATGGATACACACTCAAAGGAAGTCACAAACTCCACTTGCACCTATGTTCACCCCCAGCCACTTCAAACCAGTGAAAGCCGAGATGCCTCCTGATGTGGCATCATAGACGGGACGGCCACCTCTGCACACACTTTAAATCTTTTTGCTCTTGTGCATAAGTCATCTGAAACAATCATGATTTCTGTCTGTGATGTCACTGGCTGGCCAGTGGGAGCTCTGCTCGCCTGGTTCCTTCATGCTTGGGGCAGCTTTGGTGCCGTTCTCTACAGCAGCCTTGTCTTCTTAAATCAGCTTGTTTAAGAAGATGATTTCTGTGCAATCGTCGCTCTTCTCCATCAGCCACTGTCTTGACTTGTTTTGGAAGCGAAGATCGTGAGCCAAGTAGAGACACGAGGGTTGGGCACGCGGCTTGACACTAAGCAAAATAAAGCTACTTAACTTGGCAAATTTGGGGAATCCAGTCACAAAAGATATTAATTTTTTAGGGATGTGGGTTCACATTGTTTCTTATGGTTTGAGATTTTATTGACTAGCAAAACTCTCTACTTTGCTGACCACATCCAGGCTGGTGGAGTCCAGCCGTGCTCCTCAGAAGTGAGCCCCTCTCTGGCCATCTTTGCCATACTCCTGTGATAGTGATGGAATTCTCCGCAAAACTGCAGCCCCCATTCTCATCTGTTATTGCAGGGCCACCACCAGGACCTTCCCCCCAAAGCCTTTTGCTGGCAGCTACACTTGCAGGATGGTTTGGTCCTGGCCCTCTGCCGTGGGAAGGGCGCTCTCTCCATATGATGTCCTCCAACTCCCCCTTCCTCTGTTCAGTCAGCACGAAGCAAGCGGCCACATCTGCTGCACACAGACAGCCACAGGGCCATGAAAGTGGTCTCAGATTCTTGAAGGGCCCTCCTGTTTCCTAAGACTTGTCCTTCTGTCCTCCCATAGCTTCAGCAGTGATGGGTTTCCCGACATCTCCCTTCCACACTGCCTTCGGTGTTGGTTAGTGCCAGGGTATTAGTCAGTGTTGCTGATATAACAACTACAAAACTTCATAGTTACAAGAACAAACGTTTGTTTTCCCACTTACCGGAGTTCTGTTCAATACTGTGTGCAGCTGCAGGCTTGTTCCATGTGTCTTCATTCTGAAGTCTACACCAAAGAGCAGCAAACTCCTAGGAAGCGATAGTCTCACAGCAGAGGTAAGAAAACTGATAGAGCAACAAAACTGATAGAAACTCACATGCTTTTAGTTGGCTTTGGCTCAGATCTGGCTTGTGCTGTTCCATCAGTCAGAGCACGGCATGGCAACAAATCCAATATTAGCGAGGTGCAGAAACAGCCTTCACCTACCAGTGCAGGGCACACTGTGAGTCCCAAGGCAATATGTGGAGCTACAGTGGGGAAGGAGAAAGAATAACTGGGGACAATCATTCAGTTGACCACGGCCATTTCTCTGAACCATCGCCTACTTGTAAGCCCTTGGAGAAAGCTACTAGCTATAACCTCCAGCAATTCTATGAATTTAAGATGCAAAATACTGCCTTTTGCACCGAGCCTTGAGACACAGCCTTTATTCTGGAACACTACGAAAATTCTCACTTGATGCACATCCTCTGACACCAGTTTTATAAGGGGAGGGGGCAATTTATTTTAAAAATGCAGCTGTGTCTCATAGGCAGGCCCGAAAAGCCAACTGGAATCTGGGGGATATGAGCCACCGAGTTTCCAGGGAGTTGTCCGCTCCATCTCCTTGCCCTGGGTGACCCTCTGTTCCTCTTTCCCCGAGGTAGAGTATAGCAGTGCTACTACTTCTCGTCCAAGAGACAGGCTCGTGACAAGACAGTATTATCTTCATGAGAAATGCAGTTTCCTGGGAATGGAACTATTACTGGCATAACTGGAACCAGATATCCACTCCTTGTCTAATCAGCTATGGCTACTTATGGCACATTCTTGTACACAGCAAATATAGCAATCAGGAACCCAAACCTGAGTGACCCCTAAGGACTCAGGAGAACAGATAATACCTAGAAAAGGTGAAAATAATGAGAGTAAGGCAACAACTTCCAAAGATATCTACTCAGTCTCATTTCAAAGCCATGATGTAAGAATACAATCTGAGAGACAGATCTTGGGTTCTGCCAGGAGATGATTAGCTATTTAGCAGAAACAATTATCAGTGGGCTGAAGTAAAAAGACTTTTTCATGCTATTGTAGAGAATAATCAAAGTCTTGTATTTTAAGTGCTTTTCTCAAAAACAACTAATATCATTTTTCTCTATATTTCTCTAGAGAAAAGGAGTCCATTCATCCTATAACTCATAGACCATACATTAGTTACAATGCCAAGAAGGTATAACATCAAAGACGAGACCAAAGCCTTGGGGGTAAGGACCGAGTGCTACTGGGATAATAAATAAGCACTACTAATAAGAAGAAGACATTGACCCCATTCTCAGTAGACTCCCACAGTGAGTAAAGTTGACAGAAATACTTTGAGGTGAAGACAATCAGACACAAATTACAGATCCACAAACCACACCTGAGTATTTCAACATTATTGCAGGCTACCCGTGATTTTAGAAAACATGCTGAGGCTGCTGCTGTTGGAAAGGTTCATTTTCTGCCTTTGTGAACCTTGTTTGTAGACCACTGAAGCAAAGCTATAGATCATAAATGAGGGAGTCAGGTGATGGTCCCAAAACCAAAAGAGTCCGTGCACACTGAGGTACTGGGCTGACAGTAGGTTCTGCTTCCTTCTACTCAAGGGGGTCTGTCCTATAATGCATTGCCGACCTCCCTCTCACCTCCCCTCAAACTTCGAATGTTATCCTCTTCTGTGGCACCCGCCAGTATTTGTGGGAGCCTGAATTACATGAAGATCCAAGCCAGCAACATTAAAGCCAGCACCAGGAAAACTCCCAGCATATTACCCTATGAGCTCAGCTGGCCGGGGCCTACCTGTCGTGCTGTAAGATACAGGGCACACCTGCCTGTACTGATGCTCTGCGTAGAGTAACCAGAGGGGGCTGCTGGTGTCCCACACTATCCCTGTCCCTGGGGGTTTCGAGTCTACTTTGCTTGCTCCTTAGCTTCTTATGTGCCCAAGAGGAAGAAGCAGCAGCATTTCTGAGAATGTGTATAGACGCGCTGGCCACCCTCTGACCTGCCAGTGAGATCCGCTCCCTCACACCGGATGAAGGGCTCACAGTCTTGTATTAGTCCCTCCAACCAAACCCTTGCGGGTCCCTCACTGAATGCAGAGTAGGTCAGTGGTCTCGTGGCCCAAAAAGGAGCTGAAGCTGAAGACCATGGTGAGTGGACAAACCATCCAAATGTAACCTGAATTTCCAGCCCTCGTCTATCAGATCAAGGCAAACATCAACAATAAACACCTGGCCTTATGTTGCCTCGAAGCTAATGTCATCTTTGAGAGAGGGCATCACACCTTCCTGAGTCTCTGTAATAGTTAATTTTACATGGCAGTTTGGCTGGGCCATGGGAGGTGCGGATATTGGCCAAGCCATTATTCCAGTTATTTCTGTGAATATGTTGTAGAGAAGACTAACCCTTGAATCAGTAGGCCCCGAGTAAAGCAGTTTGCATCCATAATGTGGATGAGCCTCAGTGAATCTGCTGAACGCTGCAAAAGAACACGGGCTGCCTTCTCTGGCCCTCTTGAGTGAGAGGGAGTCTTCAGCAGACCGGCCATGAATTTCACCCTCACTAGCCACTCTCCTGGGTCTCCAGCATGCCAGCCTTCAGCCTGGACAAGAAGCTCCGCTGTCGCCAGCATCCAGCACTTAACGTGGAACTGCACAGCTAGCCACTGGCTCTCCTGGGCCCCGCCTGGCCTTCCATCTGTCCTGTTGGTTCTGTCTCTCTGGAGAACACACAGTGACACAAGTAATTCCAGAGGACAGTAATTTTAAGCATCAGTTTTATGACCCGGCTTCTGGGTTTCTGGAATTGGCAGTCTGACTGGAATTTAAAGTGCTAACGACTCTATTACCAGTAGTAGGGGGAAGAGTGCTGAGAATCTGCAATACAATTACACAAAATATCACCCTTGGATACTCTTAACTGAACAAGAATCTGAGTGAATGTGTGTATTATACTTTTGAACAATTTTGTCAAAATAATGGGTGTA
>PVJO010028676.1:0-17802 GCA_004026905.1 Hystrix cristata
TGTCCCGGTGCGGGGGTCTCTCTCTCACCTGGCTGGCTGGCTGGCTGGCTGCAAAGTCCAAAGCCGGCGGTTACCAAGCACCTCCCCCCCGCTTCGTGTGTCCAGGGCGGGAGGGGGAAATCTCTCTGTCGCCTGGCAACGGATGTCGCAGGGCGGGCTCAGTTTGCAGGCTTTGTCCCGGTGCGGGGGTCTCTCTCTCCCCTGCACCTTTTTTTCACAATCACACTGACAAACATCCCCCCAAGCAAATTAACATTCCCATCGCTACTGACTCATCTGACGGGAACAATCAGTTCACAAACCAACGTGTGGGCTAACACACATGGCCTATCTACCAAAAATCACAGAGTAGATCTTTCTTCCCCATATGCTAATGGGTGATGGGAAGGAGGAAGCCATTCGCCCTGCTCCTCCCCCTTTTCACATTAATTGCCCTACGTTCTTCTGATGTTCTGGGAATCATGAATGTGCTAAACACTATGTCAGTAGCATGGTAAAGAATAAGGGCAGAAAGTCTAGGAAGAGTAAAGGACTGGGGAACATTTTATCATCTAACAACTGTGGCCAAAGGTCACAGAGTAAGCCAAGGCCAAACACGTCTCATCTTGGAGGCCATCACTGGCCTCCTGGGACTCAGTGAAAAAATCAGTTAAAAAAGGTTTTGACCTCAGTTGAACAGGACGAAATATTGAAGCGGGATAATTTATTCTTAGGTTCCTGTTCTCCCCCTTTCACTATTTTGGAACTCATTAGAGATGTATTTCTCTATGTCATAAACAATTCACCAGGTAAAGATAGTAAGTTGCATCATTGACTAGGAACGATAATGATGTGTACATAAATGGCATTTAGTTTATGAAAATACAAATCTCCTGATTTGTGGCATTCATTAACTTATCGTCCAACAAAACAAATCCATCAGTTGACTTTACCTGTGGGTGACTTATTTACCAACTGCCTGTTTTTCCTTCTCCTGACTTACGAGATAGATGTAATTTAAAATGAAGATTAGAAAAACTGTCCTGAAATCCATGTAATTCTGGTTATGCTTTTGGTAAAGGTTATTGTTTAATTAACTGATTCATAATGTACTTTAAATATCGTATCAGAAAATAGAACCCTTTGGAAACAAATGACTGATGATCTACTAATAGCCTCGCAATGTAAACATTAGTAGGGGGAATTCATTTAGTGCTTGCTAAAAGAATTTGAAGTAATTTTGCCCATCCTTTATCAGATTTTTTTCTTGTGTAAGCCTAAATGACAAATAATAATTATCTGAAAAGATGCAGCATATTTAGTCCCAGATGATGAAGATTATTATTTTGGTAGTTTGTCGTATTGCAAAAGGCTTGTGTTTTTTTAACCGTAATTAAAAATCATGGTACTGGGGAGTACCATGATTAGGATCTCAAAAAATAAATAGACTGGCATAGTCATCAAATGACAATGAACCATCCATGATGTTTGGACATGAATCTAATAACATAAAAATTACTGGTTTTGAAAATCTTATTCTGATTCTGTATAATTGCCATTTCCATATGAGGTTAATTTACGATGAGTTTATTTCTAGCCAATCCCACTAATGTTCAAGGACTTTTCATATTCTGTATTATTTGATATGTATTGTCATAAAGCTTTTATATTTTTCGAACACGTCAGCAGTCTTATGCACTGAGTTTGTTCTTAAATGTCATTGTGTCACTTTATGGGATCCTATCTGAAGAAAGTTAGTAGCTGGAGAAAAGATGAGAAACATTTATAATTTGACCCCAACTAAACTCAAGGACAATATAAGAGTTAGTAAAAGAGAATTTATGCATTTCTCAGGTGCTCTTCGTAGAAATGAAGCCAAGACAAAAAAAAAAAAAGAAAACCTAAAATGAAAACAAACCAAACAAAAAATGTGGTAACCAGATATTGGGTTTTATGTGCATGAAATTCTAGACAAGGTGTCATGTTCTGAGCTAACTCATCCCATATTTCACTATCATTTAAAGGGTAGCTCAAATGTCCTTTCCCTACCTCCCAGGCAGAATTAGGGAATCCCGCACCTGCATTGCTATAACATTTGATTCACACACATGCCTGCTGTCACGCGGTGAGGTGATTATTTGATTGCTACTCACTCAGACTGGGATTCATAGAGAACGAACATTGTCTCCCGTCTGTCTTTGCCCAGCACATGTAAGGCGCTCAATAAACATTTCTTGACATAATAGTTTATATGACTCCAGGTCTCAGAATATTAAGAATTGCATCGACATTACATAATAAGGGAAAGGTCTGGTGGTCTCATTCCTTTTTAATAAATGCCTTAATGTTTCAGTGGTGGGATGAATGGATGTACCTAGCAGAAAATGGAAGTGATTTGGCATAAATCAATTGCATTATCAAAAGCACAAACCGAGGAATTTATACAGCACAGATATCTACGAGCTTTTAGTTGCAGCCTTTTCTGAATCAAGGAGATGTATAAATTTCTTTTAAACATGGAAATCTCTGTGTTTCCAGTTATTCTGGGTAGTTGTTTTTGAAGCAGTGATAGCAAGCGTCTTCCTTAAGAGGAGGCGGAGTGAGCAAGCCTTTTGTCAAATCCGGCCTTAGAACAGCAGCGTAGACAGTTATCACCGTGATATCCGACTTGAGGAGTATCAAAATACTCTTGCCCTGAAGTATTTCCTGAACGTTTTCCCTTCATGGTTACACGCTACTCTTTGAGGATAGCGGTAGAAAGATGCAGGATGCTGTGCTGGTGTTTGGGGTTGACTCTGCTGTGTTTGTGGGGCACTAGGCTCTGGTTGCTCCGTAGGGTCCCTGCAGTTGAATCTTTGCTTTGAAAGTGCTCAGTCAATTTGACAGCCTCCCGGTCAGCCTGATTCTTATGTTTAAGAGGAGACTTGACAGGCCTCTCGAGGAGAAAGCGGAAGACTCGATGGCTGCTCTCACTTGGCCGCAATCCCGTCACCTCCCGAACGCGGTGCGTGGTCTCCTTCCCTCAGTCTCTTCCCTCTGCCCCTTCCAAGGCCACTTTGCTTTGCTCATGGAGTCACCTGATGGATCCTGTAGTCAGCTGAGGTAGCAGCTGATACACGATATCTCTGACTGTAAATCTGTTCTCGGAGATGGTCACGTCTTCCATATGATGGTGACTGTCATTCATGAAATAATATTTATATCCGTAAGTTGCTCATAGTGAAAGTTAGAGAAGGAACTATCGTGTTTCTATCAAGCTCGGCAGGAAGTGCATGTTCTTGCCTTGCTTTTCTTTCACTGAAGGAGTCGTTAAGATAAAGGTGAACCTCTGGCCGACAGCTCTATGTGTGTTTCCTGAGTGTGGCCAAAACCGCAGATAGAAATAAGCACCACCGATTGTGAGAAGATGGAAACTTAGCACCATTAGGGGTGGCTGCCTGGGAGAGTCATGTCAAGGGCGTGTCAGACCTCCCTTCTGTAGCTTTCACTCTCCTGGATGTCTCTGAGCCAGAGGTTGATCTTGGATGGATGCTTGGCTGCTCCTTGCTCACCTACTTCCCCCAGCAGGAACCAATACGAGGAGAATTAGTGGAGGTACATGTGGTCCTTTCCCTTTTTTATTTTTAAAGCTCTATTTCAATCCTAAAAGATATACTTCCTTTCTGCATGACATATAAATCACTTTGATCTCTTTTTAGAAATGGTCTGTTACGAGAAAAAGAATTATAGGCCAATATTCTACTTTTTATTTAAATTACAGTATAATAATGACCCTTGATGTTTAAGAGGATAGTTACAGAAAAAAATAATTTTAAATGGACATAGGGGTTAAAAAGTGGCTTTAGTAGGAAAAACTGGTCAAAATGATGTAACATTTTGAAAAATCCCATTCTGACCCATTCTAATGCATGTCATCAGTAAATTACATTTGAGATACATTCTATTAGTGACAAACTTGCTTTCAAAGGACACAAGAGCCTTCAAAGAGATTCACAGTGTTTCAGTTTTGCAGTTGGGTGCAAGGGGTGAGCATGGGGTGGAGGAAGAGAGGAGAAATGTGGGCAGCTTACGCTTTTCAGCACCTTATTCTCATAGGTAGCCCTTACAAGCTATATGAGGAAGGTGTTCGCCAGACTGATCTTTGAGAGGTCAGCATGTTGCTAGGAAAAGTCTGCTTCTAAGGAACCTCGTAGTTCAGCCAAAGAAAAGATTGCTGGACTTCAGGCATCTCCACACTGAGGAAGTGGCCTCGTTGGCAGCCAGCATGAGCACAGTTCTGATGGGATTATGCCGTGAGCGTTGTCTAGATTCCAGAAAGTCTAGACAGAAGAGGACAAACATACTGCAAGAAGAGAGGATGGAGACAGCCCTGTTTTTCTGGCTGTTACTGCTTGGGAAAATGAGGTGTCTGCTGAAGATTCCATGTGTCATATTTGTGGGCAAGAAGGGTGGGGCAGAATGGTGGCATCAGGTGTGGGGGAACTTGGGACGGGAGAAGTATGCCAGGCAGAACCAGCTGCGAGCCGGCATTGCCTTTCGGTAAACCATGGCATTGCCATCAGAATACTGACCATGAAGCCTGAAAACACTCTGCTGTGTCAGTATGTTTTTCAGTGTAACTTTTACAACTTTAAAAATTGCCTCTTCTGGTTACAAAATTATTTTAAATTATAAATGTTAGAAAGTACAGGAAAAAAAGAAGATTAAAAACAGTTGTAATTTTACTTACAAGAGTTCAACATGGCCAACATTTTGGATGGGTAGATACTTTTCTCCCCCAATATTGCTTTCAGACAGTTGTCACTTATAGTCATCCATTGTGGGTATAATTTTAATCAGAAAGGGGCCTTTTGGGGAACCTACTCAGCCTCTATGCTGTCCTCCATTTTGGAAGGGATTATTGAAGCAGTAAACCTAGGAAGAAGGAACTGAACACATGGTTTACATTGTTCTGGATTCTCTTTAGGAAGAAAAGCACATAATGGTCCCTTTTTGCCCCCTTATCAGTCACACTGCTGCTGTTGCTTATGTATCAATAGGAAATGTTTTGTTGCGATTCCTTTAATTTGTAATGTGGTGTCAAGTGCGGTGAAGATCTAACTATGAAGCTGTGGGGTACAGGGCCTCATCCTACAGCATCTTTGTTCCCCCTGCAGAATCTATAGAACATGACCAATATTCTTAGATAACTCCAGCATAGATGGACCCCTGCTTAAGCAGAAAACTGGAATAGGTAGCTGTTGACCTATGAGAAGTCACTTTGGTGGTAATTTGAAAATGGATGTCTTGGCTTTATCCATCAGACCACAAAGCCTTTAGCAAAAAGAGAAACTCCCAGTCCAAAGTTGGACTGTTTGGCTTTTACTGCCAAACAGGTAGATACTGGGAACTTCCCAGCAGATATTTGGGATTATCCACTGGTTAATCATGCAAACAAAGCATTAGGATGATTAATCGCTTTTCCTCTTCTGCCGAGCTGCTGTTAATGCCCAGTGGAATTAGAATCACTGTAAGCATTCTCTGTTACCTCCAGGTGAAGTAGGAAAACCGGTGTGGTGAGGGAAAGGAGCGTTTTCCCTCTGGGGTAGTCCTTGGTAATCCGCGCCCTTTCCCCATCTCAGTGGCCACTACCTTTGGCTGGACCTTCATTTTCTCTTGGCTGGACTATTTAGGGTTACCTGACCTTCAATGTCTCTGCAAACCAGCATGTCCTCTGACTAACTTCCTAGTCAGTGTAAAGTCCACAACCATATCTTTGTCTTCATAGTTTTACATTCCATCATTTTACACTAGGAATGGAAGAATATCCAATCTCTCACTATAATACTCCACAGCTTCCAAAGCCTGTTCTCTACTTGCCTTTATCAAATCAATTGACTTCTTCCACATGTCTTTCAGCACCTGGTATGAGTCCTGGAGACAGAGTTGTGAGTATGACTGAGTTTTGCTTAGTAATGCTTTGAGATCCTTGGGAGTCAAAATTAGAGGCTTTCCCTCTGGTCCCTAGGCCCCTGTATCCACCCTGCCTTCTGGACAGAGTGTGTTTTCTTTAAATCTCAAACATGCCTTAGGGCTCAGTTTAAATGCCATCTCCACCCCAAATCCTCCCTGTAAATGTAAGATGCTGAGCTCCCTGGGACCCCCTAGCCGAAAGCATTCTTCTCTCTTTCTCGCTTGTTCGCCGACAGGCTGCACTCTGCCTACATTCTAGTCATTCCTGACCATGCACCACGTCTCCACCAACAAATCTGCTCTTCGAAAGTAAAAAGACTCTCAATTATCTTTCTCAATTATCTTTCTTTCTTTTCCTGTGGAGGAGAGTCAAGCATGATAATTAAGAATTCGGGGCTGTAGAGTCAGATAAATCTGGACTTCAATCTTGACTCTACCGACATCGCTGTACGAACTAAGGAAATTATTTCCACTTTTCAGTTTCTTCATCTGCAAAAATGGGAATAATAGTCAGACTTATCTCACAAGTTTGCTTGTGAAGATTGAAAAAGATAATATGAGCAGATCAAAATGTTCCTGTAACGTGTATAGCTAGAATATGTTTACTCTAACTCCTTCTTTGTATACTATTGGCCCACAGTATATGTTTGCTGAATAACACAGTCTGGTAATTGGTTTCTTAGGTAGATCAACAATCATTTTCAATTGCTTGTTGATGCCAAAACTGATCTTTCTGTATTCATCTCTATTTGTAAAATATTGTTTGGAAAATTGAATTTTCTGAAAAATCATCTTTTTTTTCATTTTGACCTTTTTTACATTGGTCATCTAACCATACCATTCTCCTATGTTCCTCTTGTGTTGGATATTGATGGTAAAACTAGTGCTATGTATTGACTATAAAATGAATAGAAGCAGCCAACAATACGAAACTTCTGAAAGATAACCCTGTAGCTTGCTTCTGCATGAAATTTCTGCTGGAAGGGGACTCAGCCTCAAGAAGAACAAGCTCTTTCATAGCTCCAGAGAAATAACTGCTCAGGCCGAAATAGACACAGGTCTCCTGCTGCAACCTAGTTCTATAGTGAAGCTGAGCCAAAACCAGTTTCTTCCAATTTGTTTTCTTTTGAGAAAATAAGACAGCCTTGTGCAATAGTCAGTGGTTTTCACTAGTGGGGAAAAAATCCGGTTTTGTGTCCTGTGAACCTAAGAGCAAGTCATTAATTACAATGAAAGTTTCTGCCATCAAGTTAATAGAGATGGTGATGTAACCAAATCTGAGTGGAAAGGGGCTTGGAGGGGCCTAGTCCGTCCTTTAGTTCAAAAACGAGGACACGTTAAAGGGCTAACCTCACATTTGTTGGCAAAGCACACTGGGATGTGGTGAAAGCCAGACAAACCGCCCTCCCATGCATCAGTCACTAGTTAGCGACTTGCCCTTCCTGTGCCTCGGTTTCCTTTTATGTGAAAAAAGAATAGTACTTAATTTGTAAGGGTGGAGTGAAGACAAAAATCACCTAATACAAGTAAATGATTCAGAAGATAGGCTGAGTGGTGGTGATCACTGAATAAATATTAGCGGTTATTCTTAATGGTAGAAAAAAAGTATATCACGTAGGTGTTTTTTAAAAAGTATCCATTAATATAACATACTTGGAATTGCTCGTTTCTCAAAATGGTGTGTTTAAAAATGCACCGGAGGTATCGCCCATTGAAAGGAGGAGGGTGGCGACCACTGGCGCGTGGCCTGCTGTCTGGGTATTCCGTGGGGCTGGGGCCGAGGAGCGGGCGTTGGACGGGTGGTCCGCACTGGTCACTTTAAATGGGCTGCGCCAACTTGTGCTGTCAGAAATGAGAGGAGGTGTTCTTTCATCCAAACCCTTCGGGTTGAAATTCCGCGACTGGAAAAATTCCTCTTTGGGCTAATCGTGGTCTCTTCTGTGCCATTCTCATTGAGCATGAGGCTTTGGTATCAGGGTCAGAGATGGCACGGAGCTGCTAACATATTTGCACCGGGCCTGAATTAGTTTATTCAAGGCTCTTGAAGATCGAAGCTGCTGGGGCAGATAGTGTTAAAAAATACAGCAGAGGGATTGACGAAGATCCTCTTTACTTCTGCCTCGAGTTTGTCTTTTGTTTTCTGGGACCCGCAGAGGTCCAGGGGACAGCTGGGACACCACAGACTTCTTAGGCCCTGGACTCGGCCTTACTTCGTGCTCACAGAGAGTGCTCCCAACTCCCGCCTAGCAATACCATGCAAACCAAGAAAATGATGAGGCTTCCTGGAGCCAGGAGCACCAAGGATTCTTGGAGGCAGAGTAAATCTCCCGGTAGATGGGCAAATACATAGTTCCACGTTATGCTCACTTGCTACCACACTTTATCTGTGAATAAATTCAAATAGCTGCTTTATGGTGCACAAAATGGTATTGTAGCCACAACAAAGGATAAGATGTGGAGGAACTTTTTATTTATTTATTCTTATAGTTAAATTTAAAATGCTAAATGAATGCATATTCTAAATTAAGAATAGAAAGAAAAGGCTCTTAGGGTGAAATTCTGTATGTTAGGCTTGATCAAGAATTGGAATTGTATGGAGAGATTTAGAAACACCTGGTAATGTGTTATTAATAAGTTAGAAGAAATGAATCAATAATTTCAACCAAGAAACATAATTTGCATAAAATAATAAGAAAGAATACATAATATATATTCTTTATCATATATAGCAACTGTGCAATCCAAATATTTTTAAATATACCAACGAGCCAGGAAATTTATACTTTATTGAAGTAGATTAAGTTTATAAATGAAGATGAAAATATAGTTTTTGAACATTATTATAGCCTGCAAGTAAGTTAAATGTATATACCATAGTACACACAGAAACAGATAACAGGAATAAATCAGCTCTGAGTTCTTTGAAGTGAAACAATTTTTTTCCACTAATAAATAGAAAGTAGATATAGAGTTTAAAATGTAGCTTAGACCTCTATTGAAACTTGCATACTGGAACACAGCATCTGAATTTTTGAATTAGGTGCTTTATAAGGAGTATGTGTAGCTTTTGGTTTGCCTTCAAGAGCTTTTGGTAGCCTTCAGAGGCAGGAGCGGAGAGACTGGCACACACTGTGAAGATGTGAAAGTAGTTGCCCTGCGGTTGGCTGCTCCCACCACACTCCCTCCAGGATGCAGAGGCACCTACCTGATAGCTGAGCTCAGATCTCCCCAACTCCATGTTCCATGACACCTCACTGGAAGCCTGGCACTGGCCTTGGTGGTGGCATTTACACCAGGGAAAACAGCATGTGCTACAGATCAGGCTTTTTTTCCTCCTTGAGAGGTGACTGTGAAATATTTTTAAAAAAGTATTCTGGTCATAAGCCCATTCCTAGCTTCTTTGTTTTTCAGTTTCCTCATCTCTAAAATGGGGAAAATAATATTTCAACTCCATATGGTTTCAATGAGGTAATAATGAGATAATCTATATAATTCCTTCAACAGTGCTTAATCCATGGTTCTTAAGAAATGAATTAACATATTTGGGACTAAAAAAGTTCATTGTCTTCTAGTGGAGAAATCAAACTGTTAAGTCTTTCTGGAGCATATTAATTGGAATGAATAACAACAGTTAACATTTATTAAATACTTCCTATGCATCAGGCACAAATTTAAATACAGTCTATGTATTATGTTCTTAATTCCTTACCTCAAATCTGTGAGAGAGGTAGACATTTTATCTCTACATTACAAATGTTGAAATTGAGGCTTCCCAGTTTGGGTAAGCAATTTCCACAAAGACAAAGAAAGTAAGTTGAAAATGTGTCATTTGGATCAAGACAATTCACCTCTGGAGTCTGAGCTCTTAAACCTACACTCTGTGCTTCCAGTAGAGCCTTGTAGGGCCTTACGACAGGGCAGGGGCTTAGGTCAACGCTGTCCAGCATCTTGCTTTTACGGATGAGAATAAATGATACCCAGAGAGAGAGAATGACTTGTGCAAGGACAGATATAAACTTTTGTATTTCTGGATTCCTCTTCAACCTTCTAAAGAGATAGCTAGACAGTGCAAGCATCCTCAAGGACAAGTGGGAAGCATGTGCACCTTGGGGGGAATTAGCAACACAAAGAAGGCGCGTGTGAAAAACAAGTATCTGGTGCTTTAGGGTCTCAAATAAGCATTTATTTCCTTTCTCTTGGCTAGACCAGGAGTCTTTTAGTGGCAGCAGGGTGGGGTTTTTATTCAGCAAGAGTCAGAAACTGATTAGTGGGCTCCATGTAAACTTTTAATTCCCTATCAGTGTGATGCCCAAGTTTTACTTAGAAGGAAATGCGTTCCTTAGCAACCTTTGTGCTTCATCACAAAAAATTTCCCACATGTCCAAGCAATCTGACCTTTGCCAGCATCCGTCAAAACTGGAGCTACTTGTTTATGCCGGGCTAGAAGGACGCATGTACATGCCCATGCACACTTACACCAGAGGTGCATACGCATCTACAGCTACTTCTGGAACAATCGTTCAGTGTCCCTGTTGCCACAATCAGAAAGGTACGCTGGTCCCTAGGCCGAGAAATCAGACCTTCTGACTGATGATAAAATTTCTCTCAAACCCTAATCTGGAGACAAGTCTTGTTAATCCTCATTGGGCAGTTTTTCTGGCCTGGGAATCTCGTGAGAGAGTAAGCCAGGGGAAGGCCCATTCTCCAGGGTGTTCAGGGGACAAAGCAACACAGCAGGCTTCCTAAACAAATGAAGATTCCTTCTTCCCAGCGTACAACCCGTAGCTATGTTGGCAGAACAAAGTCTCGTGCATTTTTGGCATAACTTGCTCAAGAAAATGACTATAAATTATGAATGTTTTCTATTTTTACAGATAGGAATATCATTATGCAGTGACTGAAAATATTCCATGGCCTCTCGTATAAATGTTTGGAGTGAGTCAGGTCGAAGGACGTTGGGTCCTCAGCGCAGTGGGAATTGTTGAGGAAGCATGTCCACAGGCAGAGGGTAGGATGCCGGAAATGAAGAGTCCTGAATCCAGAAGAGCAGCTGAGATGAGTGTCTTTGTTTCTAGAACCAGAGATAGAGGCAGACACTCTGGAGTACATGGTTTACAGAGGAGGTGCACCGCAGGAGAAGGGAAGAGGGAGGGCAGGGGACCAAGCTAAGATGGATGTGCTCTCGGTGGGAGTCAAGTTTTGGCTGTGGGCAGTGGGTCGCAACACAGAGACAGTTGCCCCTTGAAACGAGGGGCCGGCTGTTGTGGCCGAGGTAGTCAGTCATCAGCCAGTGGCCTTACTTCCTAGGTGGGGCAGAGCGCAATTCTGAATGTGCGAGCTGCATGCCTTTAGCAGTTAATGGCCACGGAAGCTAGGGGCCGGGTGCGCCGGCCTGGTGAAAGGAACACGGGCTCCTACCTGAGCATGCACGTGCTCATAGAAGAACACACTGTGTGGCGTTGAGAGTTTATGTCCAATCAAGATGAAGCTGTGGTGGGCTGGGGATTTAGCTCAGTGGTTAGAGTGCCTGCCTAGCAAGTACAAGGCCCTGAGTTCGATACCCCACACCAAAAAAAAAAAAAGAAAAGAAAAAAAGATTAAGCTGCGGAAAGGGCTGAGGGGTTGCCTCTGAGATTCTAAGCAATCAGGCTTCGGAGCGGACTGCAGTGCGGAAACCAACCAGCCCCCGAGGGGAAACAAACTCCCTGGGTGTTGGCAGCGAGGAGCTTGAGATACTTGCAGCACGCAGGACTCCGGGAGGTCTGGCCTCTTTCTGCACTGCTCTGGAGGCGCTGGCTAAAGTACCTTCGTGGAATTTGCTGGGCTGCCAAAGGGATCGTTATTGTTTTGAGCTTTGAGAATTCTCTATGTCTTGGGGAAAGAGAAATTTAAGATAGAGTGGGCATTCCAGACGCTCTGTTTTCTCATGAGCTGTGAGAGTGCAGGGAAAATGAAGCGGAGGTGGGCGGAATGCTGAAGCTTAGCATCAGAAGGTGGCCAAGTCCATCTTTGTCCTCCTGACAGAGGCCTAAATTCTTGTTCAGGCTCAGTCCATCTCACGGCTACTTAGTAACTGCATGGTCTGAAGCAAGTTGCTTAACCTCGCTGTGCTTCTCTTTCTCCAGCAATAAAATAAAATGAGATTGATAGCAGTTAATTCATTCTTATTGTGAGGACTGGATATGTAAAGTTGTTTCCAGGTAGCCAGGGCCAGTAAATTGTACTATTAAATGAGATGCTATCATTAGATGTTAATAGATTTTGTAAGCAGTAAAATTTTCTCTTTCTCTCCCCTCTCCCTTGTTCCTTTATAGTCTTCAAATCACAAACCTTGAATGTGTTCAGACTGTAGTTTAATATCTAAACATAAGGAAAAATTTTAAAAAGAGAGAATTTAGAATGTCACAAAAGAGCAGATATTCAACATATATTTTTCTGCACATTTTATTACCGTTCTGTGTGGTAATTTTCTTTTACACTGCACACTTCCATTTGTGAAACCAATTGGGAGCAGTTGGAGCCCAGGAGATAAAACAGAGTGGAAGCAAACCTCATTCATAACCATGTAAAGGGCTAGCAAAATTTGACTTTGAACTAACCAGGTTAAAATGAACTTGTATTTTAATAAAGTAACAGTAAGACAGTGTAGGCTGTTCAGGAGTGGGAATTGTTTTGAATTACATACTATTTGGGGAGAAAAGAATTGTGACCAGAATTACAACGTTTTAGCTGTACGTTGCATATTGCATGAATTCTGCCGTCTCTTAGAAATTCTCATTTGTGTTTTGAGTCTTTTGATTATCATGACATTCTGGGAGCCACTTATCTTTTGTGTCATTTTGTTGTCAGCCATAATGAAATAATTGAGATGACAATTATTTGCTTGTTTGATTTCACAAGTTTTCTGTGTCCAATTTCTTCTATTGTCTGCTGCATGGTACCATGATGTGATGTATCATGCCTGCCCAGATTCTAAGAATGAAAAACATGCATTTTCTGTCTGAGAGAAGTGTCCCTTCAACAAACTTTTTGTATGGCTTTTTTTTTCTTTTCTTTTTGTGCTGGGGATTGAACTCAGGGCTTGTGCTTGCTAGGCAAACTCTGATGTAAGTGCTGTACTGACCACTGAAAATAATTGCAGCCTTCCAGAACTCAAAAGCTTAAGTATGCCAAGATGGCAGATGAGATCTCAGTCTGCCATGGAGTTCAGTAGCCTAATTCAATAAACCTCAGATTAAAATAAATAGGTAGACATGAGAGATGTGTTTGAGATTGGATTTGTTAGATACTCCAAGAAATCCATCGGCTTGGAATTCAACATGTAAGTCATGTGTAGCCCACTTTACTGATTCAAATGGCATTCAGTTGTGAAGACTGGGCCACTTTGGCCCTCTCGGATTCCGTAACGCTTCCCAGAGATTATGAGGCGCTAACTGAGGGCTCAGGAATGAAGGGATGATCAGGACAGAGATGGTTGTCACCATGACTTTGCCCTGTGATTTTGGCAGGCGGTCTTAACAAGACCATCCTCCCAGCCTGGGATGACACACATTGAAATTTCCCCAGTGCCACTTCGGGGAGGATGGGTTGCTCTGATTTGGAAAAGCTACTGTGGATGCATTTTTGAGAGTGATGCTTTGAAATATTGTCTTCAAATACACATATTAGGTCTTGTTCCTTTAGTTTTTGGAATGTCCTTGTTTGTTAAAAAAAAAAGGGAGATTTAATAGTTTTTGCCTCAGAGTTGTTGTGTGAATCAAATGAGATAATGCAGATAAAGACATCTTGCTTGTAGCATGGTGCATAATATACACTCCTTAAGTAGTAGTTTTGTAGTATTTTGTGATCCTTTCAGCCCTGTTCCATTCCCGTGTGCATGCCTTATCTCCCAGTGTACACACTTGAGGTCAGCAGTTCTGGGCTCTGGGTTGCAGGGAATGTGAATGCCTGCTCCCTTCCTCCACCTTTCCCCGGCCTCTTGGTTTTGTTCCTTGGCCTGATTCTAAGGATTGGGAGGCAGAGGTGGAAAAAGGCCACTGGCTGTTAGAATGAGGTTGTTAGATGAGGGAAGAGTCTGATCCTATACTTTGCATCTGAAACAATTGCTTTAAATTTGTCATTTTTGGGAACACACACACACACATATATATGTAAATATATATGTAAACAAATTCATGTACTATGCGCATCAGATATTATCTACAGGAGAACAAAATGTTCTGATGAAAATGAATAATTCAGCCAATCATCCAGATGTTTTAGCTGTATAGTGTCACACAGCTGGGTGATCTGAAACAGTTAGCTGTTTGGTGACTTGCAAAAACACGTAGCTAATAGAATCTCTCTTTTCTCCTCCAGATTTTTTGGCCTCACTTAGATATGATCTAAATGATATGGCAACATATGGTAAAACCTCTCACATTCAAAAGCATGCAAGCAGCTAGCTCACACTTTCTACCCAAAAAAAATTGCTCATAGGTATTTTGATGAATCTAAAATCTTCACAAAGCTTATTATTTGAAAGAAATACAGCAGCAAAACAAACCCTGCATTCAAAGCAGGAGTATTGAAAACTGTCAGGCGACCATTTTTAACCTTGTGTTTGTGTGCAGTCAATCAAAATAGAATAGATTTTCTCTTATGGAAATAGTTTTTAAAGGGACTGAAAGACAAAGACTTAACTTTTGCAGAAAATCCTTCAGCTCCATCTAAAAAGCTTCAAGAATTCCATCTTCAGCATCCAGCTATTATTCTCATTAAGTGAACGTTTTCAGTTTCTCACGTTAGGTTCAAAGGAATCAGTTTAATGTTATGCTTTGACATTAATCACTATGGAAAATCTATGTACATTTGTAAACTAGAAATCCAGCTGGACAGGAAGCAAAATGAATAAAGACAAAGCTAAAATAAACACCACAGCACCGTGTGAGAGGGAAGAGATGAGCAAGTTTTTAATTTTCAGATCACTGGTGTATTAGTTTCAATTTCTAGGTCCAAATCATTAAGTGTCTCTTTCTAACTCATGAGATGATTCAAATTATGGAGTAGGATGACGACTTATCAGGGTGCAGTTTTATTCTAGGTGCTGAGCTTTAAGGAAACAGGGAGCCTAAAGACTGAGTGGGACATAGGGAGCATCTATCCAGGATTGCAAAGCAAGTGCTCCTGACCTGTGCAGGTAACCTAAAAGCAAAGCAGGACAAAGCGCTGAGTGCATGCAGTCATGTGTGGGGACCTGGGCACACTGGGGAAAGGGACTGTCCCTGGGGCAGACTCTTAGCTTCTGCTCCTTGCTGCCAGGCAGGAAGTAAGGGCCAACATTTCAAGCATATCCGGAAGGCTAGATTTTTATGCAACGTTTGGTTGATTTAGTGGTTAGTCTGTTGGTCTCCTTTGCTACTTTTAATCTAGTCGAATTGCACATTTCATCGATGGGGACACTAGGACTAGATGAACACCTTGCAGAAATTCTTACAGTTAAGTGTCATCACTGGGACTTGAACTCAGATCCTTTGCCTCTTCAGCCTCATCATCATAGAGGGAACATAGTGATCTACCTCTGATAGGTTTCAACAGGGCTTTCTTAGGTGCATTGTACAGATTCTCTGAGGTTTTAATAATCTAGTTAAACTCTAATATTCCCCTGACATTTTCTGTTTATGTACTCAGCAAATGTTTGTCATTGTTACCTCTTTTTCAATGCTGCCTATACTTTTCTTTATTCTAATGCATTCAGTTAAAGTTACCCTTTTCACCTCTATACTTAATGTTCTCTCCTTTGTCGATTAATGTTTCTGAATCTCTTTTCTTTGCTTGTATCATCTGTCTAATTTCTATATTTGCGTTTTACTCGTTAAACCCAGACTTTCTAGACCAGAAAGTGTCTTTGATTACATCCTGAATATATATTGCTCTGCAGTTATTGGGGGGAATAAAACATCAATTTGTAAATCTGAATGTGATACTAATGGGAGCCAATGAAGACAGTCCATTTGATGTGAAGGATGCCACTGCTTTATTGTCACAGAATATGAGGAAGATGTCCATCTGTCTTTAAACCTCTTGTATAGAATTCAGTATTTGCAAGCAAAGATATCCGTTATATATATTTGCTTCTTGGCTGTGCATCTGCCAAGGTGAAGGGAAAGGAGAACTTGTCGTGTGAGGACATGAGGTGAAACACGTCAGGGGTCTGTTTACCCTGGACTCTTGGCTGTCTGCAGACTGAGGACTGTGTTCCACACACCTTCGAGCTTACAGGGGAACCACACTGTGATTCTGTTACTAATCATTTCCTGTGTTTGAGTGGTACTTTGGTTCCCAAAGAACTCTCACATGTCATTTCCATCATTTTATAATGAGGAAACTGAGTCTCAGAGACACCGAACGACTTGTTCAAGCCTCAGAGCTAGGTTGAAGAAAATCCAACTGAGAGCTCCGTGAACCCCAGTGCTCTCTCTCCTGAGCACCATCTTAGCTTTATGGCTGCCCCAAGCAGCCCCATGTCCCAGCGATGGTCCCTATTAGACCACCCGCTGGGATAATTGTGCACATTCTCTGCCCAGCACCACTGTAGGTAGTTGCTGCCATGAAGACAATAGCTATACGTGGCAACCGTTACAGATATTAATAGAAGCTCTCTAACTCTCAGGCACTCTATTATTTGTGCATGAGGGGGCTGTTATAGTGGAACAGGAAGAAACATTTTCCTGACAGGGATTTTCATGCTGGCAAATTGGCTCTTCTGACTTAAATTCATATTGTTACTAATTGGTGCTAGGGTTTTTGTTCTGGGCTGTGCATATGCTAAGTAGCGATTTTCCCTACTTGTTTGATTATGGATTAATCCACACATTTTACCTTATGAAAGCAGGAAGCAGCTTGTGCTGTCTCGGGAGGAAACATCTCATCTAATAATTATGCTTAGAGGCACTGGCACCACCGAGCGCTGACCCATGGGCAAGCTGTGGACAGAACCATGGAAAAAGCGACTCCGTTCAGGGCTTTTTTCCTCAACTGGATTTTAAAAACAAATGTCTTTAGAGGAGAACCTTGAAGGGTGACAGGCAGCAAACAGGCAGGTTATTAAAGCATTTGTCATGAAGTTACAGGCGGGCCCAGGAAGGGTGCCAGTGCCACGGGCAGGGCTGCCTTGCTGAACATTTCTTGTAAATTATCAGGAGCTCCTAAAAGAAACCTCTCAGCGGGAATAGGAAAGGGAAATTTCTTTCTAGCAATACTAGTTGCAGTGGTTTCTGATCTGCAGCTTCAGAAACTTGTCAAAGAAATAATCAGTGATTCAGGGGAGGCTGGAACTTTGGGATCGCAAAACTGGATGTTGAGGGCGACTGTGATGATGGTTCTTGGTGCATGAGTTTTTATAGATTGTTTGGTTTATAAGAACAAGAAGTACACATTTATGGTGTTGGAGCATTTTCTCATCTAATGTATTCTTTCGTATTTATAGACTCACTTTTAAGTTTCAGTCTGACTAACTTATATTGTGATTCAATTCTGTTTATTTAAATTCTGTTCCTAGGAATGTAATATATTTCTGCTTTAATCTCAGTACTACGTCTGGCCAGATTGTCTATTTGGCGTTGGCCATGGCATTTAAAGATCGAGTAAACAGATGTCCATCTCAACATTATTAGTGGCATTTCTGGAGGTAAGATAGTCAATGATAGAGGGGTTGAATTAGGTAGCATCAAGTCTAACTGGTGCAATAAAATCAGTAATGTAAACATTAAAATACAAGTAAACTTTCTACACATTATAAATTGAAATTCTCCATCCATTTAACATAGAAATGTATGTTTTTATTTCAAGAGTAAATATTTCTTGATGATCATGAGTATTGTTAATTTTATG
>PVJO010028677.1:0-17809 GCA_004026905.1 Hystrix cristata
CTGGATCTCACATGCTCCAGGAAAGGAGGCTCAGGAAGAGCCCGGTGTCAGCGCTGGACAGAAATCTCCATCCCCGGCCGGAGATTCCCCGCCTTCCTCAGCCGGCTAGTCTGTCCCTTCTTGACCCTCTGCGTACTGCCATTGTAGCTCCTTCCCCTGAGCACAGCCTAACTCCTGCCTACCTGCCAGGTTTTTCTGGAACATGACTGTGTTTTCCACCTCTAGTCATTCTTTGGCCATTTAATTTTCCTTCCTTGAGTTCTGCAGGCATTTATTGGGCACGTGTTATGTTTACAGACCCAGTTTCAGTAAAGGGCGTTCGGAATGAGCGTTCATCACTAACCAGAACGAAATGACAATTTAGGAGGGCACCCACATGCAAAGCATGGGACAGTGCCTGCCAGGGACCCTTGGTGATGTCTCACAGGACAGCCCGAGTGCCAAGAAGTGGGACTCTGAGGTGCCTAATTGCAGGTCCCCATGGTGTCTGCAATGTCCCTCCGAGGCCTCCCATGCTCAGAGGCAGACCTTTTGGAAGGTGATTGGATCAAGGGGGCTGTCCTCATCAGCAGAGTAGTCCACTTGTGGGTTGAGCAGCGGAGGGGACTGTTAGGAGGTGGGGCCTGGCCCGCCGTGCCCTGGAAATGTACGTCTCCCTCCTCGCTCCTTCCTTTGCTCTCTGCTTCCTGGTCACCATGGCATGAGCAGCTCTCCTCTGCTAGGCCCTTCCACCTGCCATTTCTGCCTCGGAGCCGGCTAACCGTGGACTGAAAACTAGAGTCAAAGTAAACCTTTTCTCTAAATCGTGTGGGTAGCAGATATTTTGTCCCAGTGATAGGAAATTAACTAGGACACGTGCCTTAAAACAACCATACTCCTCGTTTTTAATTTATACTTAAACAATTGATACAACACTTTCAAAAAAAAAAAAAAGAAAGATGAAAGACAGAAAGGAAGGGAGAAGGAAAACACCTATTTGAAGGAAGCAGAGTAAGGTTACCACAGAGCCAGGTCATGGGTCACAGTTGCTAGAGGAACGGTGGGGAATTGACAGGGTCAGACAGTTAGGGGCATCCTCAGCCCTGGCTCAATGCAGCCATCTCCTACTGGCTAACAAAGAATTAACATTAGAGCTGGATCTTCAGGGATAGTCTGAGAGCAGAAGCAGGAGAAGTGAAGCAGAATGTTCTAGGCAAGGGACCAAGGACAGAGAACGTATGATGGGCCCAAAGACGCTGACACTGCAGTGTGGAGGGCAGAGATCCACCTTCCCATACCTTGGGAACGGACTGTTGGTTTGATTATAAGTCACTGTATAGTAAGTTTCATAGAAGAGAATTATATATTTCAAGATTTGCCCACATTTGCCTCTTCCGTGCACACCTCTTCCCTACCTGAAACCTACTCCAGGAAGGCAGAAAATCCGGATGTTTTGCTCACCATTTTATCCTCAACACCTAACACAGAGCTTAGTGCTCAGTAGTGCTTATAAAAATTTGAAAACAAGTGAAGCAACGAATGGATTATAAACTGGTAACAGTCCTTGTTGTTTATCTGTGGTGAACTAAAGTAGACAGCAGCTCACACTGAAAGCTCAATCTGTCGTATCCGAAGATAACTATTTTGTGAGTGGGCTTCCCTCTACACTCTCCCCAGCTCCACTTCCCCCTTCCTCAGGATGAAAGCCATTTGGGATATATATGCTTTGTAAAATCTTAGAGAAAGACAGCTTCTTTAAAATGTGTAATAAATCTCACCAACGTACCCTAAAAGTAATGAAAGGCTGATCGTTCATGGACAACAGAATGATGTTGAAGGTCAGTTACGACCTTCCATATTCCTTGTCCCAGTGTTAGTGCAAGTGGAAAAGCCAAGAGATTTGATGGATTCTCTTCTCAATGTGCAATGTGAGGGTGCAAAAGAAAATTCTCCCCTCCTCACAAACAAGTGAATGAGTCGGCCTAGAGAAGGCGAGTCTGTAAAACAAGACCTAGCTTTTACCAGTCTGCCCAGGAGCCCTCCACCATGCCCTTGGAGGGATGAACCATGCCCGACTTTGGGTGCTTCTTACCTGGATCTGGGCACTGAAGGACAAGAGGTTTTTGTAGCGTTTGTTGGGTTTTTTTTGTGGCACTGGGGATTGGACCCAGGGCCTTTGTACTGAGCTATATTGCCAGCCTCTCCCTCCCATTTTTCTACATTTTGAGCTGGGGTCTCACTTAGTTGCCTGAGCTGATGTTAAACTTGTAGTCCTCCTTATGCAGCCTCCCAGAGTGCTGGAGTTACAGGTATGTGCCACCACAGCTGCCTCCAAGAGAGTTTTGCCTCAGCCTCCCCACCCTCCACATTCACTCTGCGTGCTGTGCTGTGGAGACTGCTCCCATGTGAGACGTCACAGCATCATCCAGGGAAATAACACAGTCTCACTCCCAGAAACCTCAGCTGCCTAGTAAAAGCGTCTTCATCTCCACATCTCACCCGGGTGTCCCACATCTGCTCTGGTATTTACCTTTCCGGTTCTGCCTGACAATAGCTGCCCCCAGTAGTACTAACCATGCTGCCCACAGACTAGAGAAGCATGGCTACCCAAACACTCTCGTTCTGCAGTGGAGGAGGCCAGAGCTGGTCCAGAGCAGCCAACAGCACACTGAGGTACCAAAGGAGAAGGAGAACTCAAATCCCGCCCTCAAGTTCACCCTTTCTCTTTTCCCCTTCTTCCTATTTTCTCTCTTAGTAGCGTCCCCATTCCAGTTCTTCCTATTTCTTTCAGTGTCCGAGCTCATCATTCTCAGGTGGTGTCCACACAGTTTCCCAGGTTCTCAAAACTTTTCCGCCATCATCCCCACCAGCAGGTCTTGTCCACACCCATAGCAAATGAAAAGCCAGCTCATACTTTCACCCTTGTGCATGTGTCCACCATGCGGTGGTCCAGATTGTCCTCTACTCTAGAGCACTCAAAGTCCAGATCCTTCAAGGATGCTTTGACAGTCTGATCTTCATTTCTTTTTTTTATTATCTTCTGTGGAGGAAAATGATCCCTTCCCGCTGATGAATCCTTCCATAACAAAGAATTTAAACATGAATGTCTCTCCACCCCTTATTTGTTTTATCTCAGGGTAATGTAGGGAAAAATAAGCTTGTAGTGGTAGACTTAACTCTTCTGCTTTTGGAAACAAGCTTTTCCACAAAGACTGATTCTTCTTAGTTACATGGGGACAGAGGTACTGTGTGGCTGAGAGTATAAGTCTAATTCTGGACTTCACTGTAAAACAGCTCACTGAGATCTATCCCAAGCTGTGTGTACTTCAATCTATACTTTATGTACCAGGAAGAAAGCAATCCATTGCCCTCTGTGCCTTCTACCAAGCACATTCTCCATTGGTCCAGAACTCAGGAAGGGGGAAGGCCCACACAGTGCCTGGCATTCTGTATGGATATTTAAGTCTTGCTTTATCATTTAATCTGCTGCTTTGTGTGCTTTGTCCCTTCAACTCTAGTATGAACTCCTCAGGGGTGGGGAATGACGGCCGATAATTTTTCATATCCTCCGGAGTACTTCAAAGCTATGCACCCAGCAGGTGCTCAACCCGTTCCTATTCAACAAATATTTGTTGAAAAACTCTAATACCTCCCAGCAATCAAGTAATTTTCCCTAAAGTGTTTTCACCATAATTCTGCCACATATAAAGATCTGTAACCAAGGAAACATCTTTTTCATTTTAGCTAAAATGGATCTTTTCAGTTTTAAAAATCCTCTTCTCTAAGTACTTCTCCTTTATTATTTTTCTGATTCTTTTTTTCTAAGTGGAAATTTTTAAAAAGCATTAATAAGGTCTTGCAGAAAGAGAAGTGGCATCTAATACCCAGTAGCTCTGGTCACTCTCTCCACCTTCTTCTCTTTCCGGTGGAAACCTTCTTCTCTTTCGCAATCCCTAAGAAGACGAGCTTGCGTTTAGACATTGTCACCCAAGACTGGCAGAGCTTGGAGTTAGTATTTTTCCACCAGTAGAATCATGTTCATATCACAGGGCTGCGTCCCTGTTAACGCCCTAGATTGCTAGTTGCACCATTTCCTATGTTTTTAGCTCATGCTTCTCTAAAGCATCCCCCTGGGACTGGATCCTGCTACTCCTGCTACCATGTCTCTGCTACCCTTTCCTTGTCATCCGGAGCCAGGGCTCTGTGTTCCTGGCCCCGAGTATCTGCAGACGATCGTGGTTTTCCTCTGTACCGTCGCTGCTGACATCTTGCCACGACCTCACCACATGACCCTGTTAGTGGTGTTTTCCAAACTTCACCTAATTCTACTGAGGCTTTTGGGTCCATGTGTTGAGCCTCTGAGAAATCTCTATTACAAGTTTCCTTTATAGCCAGTTTAACATCTGACCAGAGACATTTCCTCCTTCTTGTCCTCTTTCCTAACCTCAACCAACCTGATGACATTCTGAACCTGCCGAAGCGAGGACATATCTACTAGAAATAAGACCAGAAAGCAAATGAAAAAAGGAACCTTTATGTTGTTTCAGGCTGACCTAATCTCTCCCTGTTCATTTTGCCAACACCAAGCTACGCAAAGGTTAGATTAAGTTGCCAAAGCAAGGGAAATGCAAACCCAAGTTTAAACCTCACCTGCTAACAACAATTTTATACTCTAGTGCTTTTAAAGAAATAGAAAAATGACACAATTGATATTGATTTTCCTATTATTGTATAAGAGAGAATGGCCAAAAATGGTGTAGATTCCTCATAACCAGTGCTTGAAATCCAAGGTATTTGCAAGTTGAAGATTGATTTTTAGCAGGTCTGATGAGATGAATATTAAACTATAACACACAACAAGTCTGAATGTTGTTCTCTCTCAGGAGACCAACAACTCAGTCTTTTAATAGTGGATAATTGCAGGAAGAGAAACTCTAGAAGCCTCCAAGGCCTTATCTCCCATTGAGAATATAAATAGCAATTAAAGAACTTAAAGCAGAGGGATTTCATCATAATATTAAAGGAAAAAATATGCAACAAAGTAATATCAAGCCAGTTTAATAAAACATAGGACTTTTAAAATTATTCAAACTCACTATAGTGGCTCATAAAAATAAAACAAATCTGCTCTCCATCATAATGAAATCATTTGAACTGACACAAAGAAAAGCATGTTGCCCTCAAAAGGCAAATTGCTTGAAATATTCTCTAGTTTGATGCCAAATTATAAGATTCTCATACTCACTAATGTGAAGTAAACTAAAAAATACCCCTGAAGTCAAAAAGATATTTGCATTGAGAATGCTTCATATTTTTGCTATGGATTTCCTACCATCAAACCACAAATGGTGCAAATCAGTTTCTAGAAGTTCAGTTCTGTTTTTATCAATAAGACACTTGAAACGTGCACATATTTATTAAAATGTACCCCATAAATTTCACAATGACTATCTTTCTACTTCCAGACATAACTATCTGCTCTGTTTTCAAGAAAGAGAAGCAGATATCCATGAATTTATGCTCTCTGATTTAAACATAGCCATCTAATTTCCATCAGTCACCACACCCTGCTCTGCGTGAACTCCCAGGCTTTATGAGATGGTGGGTGATGGCAGCGCCGCTGGGCAGAGACTGGAACGGAGGCTTCGGAGGCTTCGTCAGCGCGGTGGAAACGGGTTGGCGAATCCCTCGGAAAATGAGCAGCAATTTCTCAGGTTGGTATTTATAACACAAAAGGCTCTCTGCGTGCTAACACAGGAGTTCTGCAAAAACACGAGCAACTTGAAATTTAAAGCAATCAGACATATTTTGCTACTTGATCTACACACTGAAGAAGGCGAAGACGGTCCAGGACTCTATAGAAAGTATTCCACGTTATAATTTAGAATACTTAAAATCTCTTGCATTTGCATTGGGTTGTAAGATTTTATTCTTTCCAGATACTGCGTCTTGAATGATGACTCTAGATCGAATCATGAGAGTGTCTGGCTCTGTTTGGAGCATTTTAAATTGTATAACATATTTGGATCTCATTTAATATTAAGGTGAGAAAACAGAATCACAGATAAGCTAAGTACTTTGCCCAAGACAAGTGCCCAGAAAGTCTGACTTCAGATCCCTTGCACTCAGTGTGCCATGCCAAGCAAGCTGACCCAGGAGGAAAGACATCAAAGACACACCAGGGAAAATGACTTACTAGAACAGCCTCTTTGGAGTTCCAGGATTTACAGTACATGTTTTCCCAAAAAATGTTCTCTCTGTTCTAAAGAACTTCATACTTCTAAAGGCTTCATACCTGTAAATGAGGAGAAGAACAATTTGGTTTTATTTCCTGGTAGTTACAAGGTTTAAAGAATGAACACTCTTGGAAAAATTAAGCATCACAAAGTATCAACAGTGTTATATATTACCATTAGGGAATTGGTGTAGAGTGTATGTAGCACTTTCAAGAAATGTTCAGTAAAAACAATTTAAAATTAATAATAGAATAGCACTAGGTCAAAGGGAAATACATTGCAACCATCAATGCCCTGGTAAAAACAATCCAAAAATTAAAAAATCAAAACTAAAGACCTAAGCTCTCCCAGAAGATTGACACACAGCCCTGAGCAGAGCAAAGCACCAGGAAAATGTAACAGAGGTCTTTTTCACCTCTGCACACCCACCCCAAGACGCTCGACTTTGATAAAGCCACTTACCCTCTCCTGCTTTCAATTTCCTCAGATGAAAAGCCCAGTCAGCCACAGTGCGCTCTTCTAAATCACATCATCTCACCCAATGTCAGCACAAATAACACTCTGTCATGCTGGAAATTTGAGCATCTTCTAATTCCTAAATCAAGGGCTTGGTTCTGTGGATACAAGCTCAGTGATCCCGGAGCAAACCATGAAAGGGCAGGAAGGTGTTGCCAAATCCCAGGGATGTGAGTTCTTAGAATTCTTTCATGTCTTTTGTGTCCTAAGCCACATGTCCACATGCACCGCTCTGGTTCGTGTCCCCTCATCTCTCTTTGGGATTCTTCCTGGCTCATCAATGATCTTGCTGCTTCCAGTCTCCTCCAGAGTTGTCTTGCTAAGAAGGTGAGCTCCCCACACAAGCTCCTACTCTGAAACACTGCAGCATCAGGTGACCATATGGCACCTTCGGAATTTACAGATCAAAACAGTCTTCTGAGGTAGAACTAGTAAAATATTTGTGTTATAGTTGAGACTGGTCACCTCGAGTGGACTTCAAGGATGATCAGGCAGGATTGATATTTCAGGGCGGTTTCTCTTAAGAGCAGACCCTGAGCAAAGACTCAGGTCAAAGAAGTGTACTTGAAAGGCGGTACGAAGTATTGTAAAAGATAGAGAATCTGCTTATTAATAGGAGAAAAGTGAGTGTATGTGTTATATGACTACATTTAGGTACACCCCAAGCGAGGAACTTCTGAAAGGTGAAGTGAAGCACATCTCAGAATTGTCCAGTGAAAAGAAAAGGAAACTAAGGCACCAACTCCCGACCCTCATTAGCTGGAGTGTCATTTCCAGAACTTTAATTCCTCACAAGTTCCCCCCAGTGAAAGGAAGCTGTGCTCCCCAAGACACCCTTGGGCAGACAAGTGAGGGAAACACCTGTGTGTGTGTGGAAACTGTCGAGAGGGAGACCTCTGCAGTGTGCAAATGGATATTAACAGAGAGCTGAAGATTAAACAAAAGAGAACGTTATAGTCTTTCAAAGGTAGTCTTAGACTGGAAAGAAGAAAATCAAGAGCAGAAAGGAGTTTTTCATGAAGGTTAGTGAAATGGCACTATGAACAAGAAGGCGATGAAATTTTTACAAAGCAGAAAACCCTTCGATCATAATAATTCCAGTGAAGGTAGAGAAGGACTTTTCCATAGCAATTTACTGTCAGTAACCACAATCTGTCCTTTACAACTATAATCTGTCATTTGCAGTGCCCAGTCATACTTGTTTTGGTATTTTTTCTCTATTTATTTGGGGGGTTTTTTGACACAGGATCTAAGTATGCAGTTTAGGCTGACCTTGAATTCACTATGTAGCTCATGCTGGCCTTGAACTCAGGGCGATCCTCCTGCCGCAGCCTCCACTTCCCCCGAGTGTTGGGATTACCAGCACGCACCACCGTGCCCACCCTATATGGCATTTTTAGACACTAAAGAATAGTTCATGTTCCTCACCTCCTTGAAACAACCCAGCAAATGAAGAAACTAAGACTTGAATACATTAGTTAATGTTTTAAAGTCACAGAGTTAGGAAATACCGGCCCCTTAGCAGCTCCATCATCTTGGGCAAATTGGACTTGAGCTCTTTCATTAAGCAGCTGTGATGTTGTGGCTACTGGCTTCTTGACTATACAAAAAGAATACTGTATTGAGAGACCTACAAAATCTCGCACAGCCTGGACAGTCTTTGGCACTATGGAATATTCTAGCAGAACATGGGCCTCTTCTGCTATCCATTAAAACAACACCTTCACCACAACAATTAAATTCAGAGGTCTCTGCAATCCTAAAAGACGTGAGTTTTCCCACTAACCTAATCTTAAATTCTGGGATGAAATATTCCTCAAGACCATCTAGCTCCCCTTGTTCTAACATCATGTTAACCACTCTCTACCACTAGGAGCAACCTGAATGTACAATATAAAGTTTACTCTGTTGACCCAAACATAAATTTCCTGATTGTTCTATGGTCAAGCTATATGCCTGACACATTTAGAAACACAAGATAAAAATGAGTCTTTATTCCTAATCCAAAATATTCATAATGTTGTACTAAGAGAATAAACTGTTATGTTAAAATCCCTTTTCATCCATTATCCACAAATATTCAGTAAAGTAATGTACTAGACTATGTAATAATTTCAAGTAATGGTGACAGCTGTAGATTATTTTTCCTTTATATTTTACCTAAATAGATTTTTATTGATATCCTCTCATCCTATGGTTAATACCTCAAGTCATGAGTGCTCAATTAGAATAAATATTCTATACAATTTGTAGAATCCTCATAAAGATCCCAACTTGAAAATTAATCAAGTGGATCCAAACCCATGGATGAAGAATTGCTATGATTTGAAGAGCCAAATGAAAACATTGACATTATTACCTTCATCTCTTCCAAAATATAATCCAAAGGAAATATTATATCCTTAGGAGAGCTACAATGCTATCATAAAACAATTGGAAGTTGCCTCTAGGATGATTTCTAGCAGATCAGACAAAATACTGATGGAACTAGGGAATTAGCGATGATGCCTCTACAGCTGCTTGCCAGATTAGTCTCCTTACTGAGATCACTGGCACTTAGTTTTCAATTATTGATAGAGCAAATGTATTTTTATCTATTCTCATAAACAAAGAACACTGAGATACTTGGCTTTCACTTGGTGGGAACAAAATTTTGCCTTTTTTGTCCTAGAAGTGTAATCTCTGGGTTGATACTCCCCCACCCGGCTCTGTATCACAATTTAATTCTCAAGAACAATTTACAATCTTGTAGGATATCATGCTGATGGATTCCATTAAACACATTATATTGATGGGACATAAAGCAGCAAGTTCTTAAGAAAAAAATATGGATAGTATTTCATAGCTGTGCTTAGAGAAAGATGTAACATATTCTCATACGTGTATTTTACTCTGTTCAATTTACCAAACGATTTGAAAAGCTTATAGCTGTAGAGGCACCCAGAGCACACACATTATTCTTCAAAATAAACTAAAAGTCAAAATCCCGTTTCATATCAGTATGATAATTCCTGTGAAGCCCTATTAAATATAATGCTGCAGAAGCAGAAGTGAATGGTAATTACCATTTAATGACACTGAGTTCAGCCCCATTGCAAAGAACAGCTTCCAGAAATTACATCCCTAGCGCAGCAAAACATTGAAACCTCTGAACATCTGTAGCTAAAGAAGTGGAGAAAGTAAAATCATTAAATGACCAAAGCACCATCCACAGCATCTTAATAGTCCCAGTTCTTGTCACTTCATGTCCTCATTCAGTTTGTAATCTTGGGGTGCTTTTTATTCACTTTTTATTCACTTATTCACATCAAGAAGAAGTGTGACCAACTTCACAGTCTGAAATTTCTGGGGATTTTATTATTGATATTCTACTGGACACACACGTGTAGGTATAAATCCTGGTAACTCCTTGGCTGTCTGCAGCTGAGAAAGTCATTTAACCGCTCTGAGCTTCAGGGTTGGTTTGTGCTTCAAATAGACCATGTATTTTACATGTTGCCACAAGAGCAGATGAAAAACCGAGCCTCCAGCAAATGATACCTGCGGTTTTCATCTTCCATGTTTCCTCTGCTGGCAAAGCTGCCTTCAAAGATGCTCTAAAATAGTTCGGCCTAAACTAGGAACAAGGAAAATCTGTGCGTTGTGGGAAGAACTAACCCATCATAACAGTGATTAGCATGCACTCGGCTTTGGTTGACCCCTGCGGAGATCTAAAGGCCCGATTATAGCTGGCTGCTGATCCCACATAACAAAAACTAGAGCTTTAGGGAGGAGGTTTAAGCCTTGGGAGGAAGTCGGAGGTCTGTCCACGGAAGTTCTCCGCAGCAAGCAAATCAGCAGGTGGAAAAGGAGGAGGAGAAGGCAAGGAATATCGTGGTGCATGAAAATTGTGAAAGTACATGTATGAACAGTCTGGAGAAGAGTTACCAGTCTCTTCTATACTTGCAAGCACCTGCTTTGCAAGAAACAGCCTTTATCCCGTGGACTCTATACAAAGGTAGAGGGAGTGAATGTTCTACCGTGGCCGTGCAACACTGACTGTCTGGAGGCAGCATCTAGAGGACGGAGTCTGCGTTAGAATCTAGTCTGCTTTCACCTGTAAAACTGGATGAATTCCAAAAGGCTCCAGTTATCTTTCTACAGAAAACCACAGTCCTGGAGATGCCCTTCACCTGCTCAGGTAGAGATAGATTTGCACCCTTTCTGCTGTTTGCGGCTGCAACGCTACACATTTCATCCTGATATCGGTGGTGACCAAATAAAACAATAATAAATGAACATTTACTGAGCGTGTGGGATACAGCAGGCCTAAAACCTTTTAAAGAAACAACTGGAATCGGAGTGTGGGTGCAGTCACGGGTCTGTGAGCCCCTGGGAAGCCTCTGCCGGCCCTGCTTTCACCTGTCAGCCCTGCTTTCACCTGTCAGCTGTCGGCACACATGAGTGCCGTTCAGGTTGTCCGGGGCAAGGCAGGCAGGAAGGATTCTGCAGCCTGCATCACAAGGGCCTCTGGCATTTAAACAAATCCATTCCTGATTACTTTTTCCTTAACTGAGCTCAGTCTCACCCCCGGCATACAGACATATTTCTGTTCTGCGGTCATTAACCTGATTTGGCACTCTTTGGCTAGTTCAAGGCATTTGGAAGTTCACGAAGGGATTGTCATTTTACTCCGTGGACTCCTCCACCTTGCAACACTGACAGCTGACCCGAGTCTTGATTATAATTAACGATAACTTGATGGTGGCTTTACATAGCATATTTCATGTCCAGATTACAAAACACTCTGCAGTATTTACCTCATAGTCTCTCCCAGTAGACTGGTAAGATTTTGCAAGCCTTAGAGATTAGATCACATGCCCAATTCATAGTAATGAAAGGGAAAAGAAAGAAGCTGGGTTTAAGCCGGGCTTCTATTTACATAGCCACAACACCTCCCCCAAAGGGCAGTGGTATGGGAACAATGCGTGTGGATGCTTGCGGTACAAATCACCCACAAGGAGAATTTCAGCGCACCCTTCTTTATTTTCTCACAGTTTATTTGTGGCTGCAAAGTAGATGCATTAGTTAAGCTGTGCTACTATTATTTCATTATCAAGGATCTTCAAAAAAAGGCTTAGGGTGAAAGCAGTAAAAACTTTCAGATACTGTGGCTTACTTATAAAGCAGTTTGGTCATTCTTGTTTCAAGATCAGCAATCAGAGAGGGAGACTGCTTTTGTGTGTTTGAACCAGTCAGAAACTGCCAGGCCTTCGTATCACAGACCACTAACAGCATAGCAACTCCGAGCGCTCCGTTGACTTACTCTCCAAGGTGGAGAAGAGTCCGTCTTGAAAGGAGTTTCTTGCAGTGTCTTGAATCTTGTCTCTTGAAGGCAGAATGAGACTTTTCTGGCTCAGCTCCTAAGGCCATTATGTATATTAGTTCACCAGGACAAGAATGCATCCAACTCCTCCAAAGAAGAACTTGCGATAATAACCAGAAACAAGTTAAAGCATTTGGTGAAGATCAGTGGATACATTTTATTGAGCACAGAGTATGCACAAAGCATTGGGTAACAGGAAAAAAAGTGTGAAACACAATCCTTGTGACTGTGCCCGGAGGCACAACTTAGTAATCAACAATACATTCACAAAGGTAACTTGAAATGAGGGTAAGCTATGAGACACATCAGTGAGCAGAGACTTTCACTGGCAAAGAGGGGACATAAAGACAATAGAAGGGCGACAGGATGAAAGATGAAAGAGAAGGGGAAGGGGAAAAACAGGCAAGAGAGAATATATTAAAAATGTTGGGGTTTTAAGAAAACAGGCTATTGTGGGGTTTGCAGTAATAGATTGTTTTGCTGGACAAGCACACAGCGAGCACTAGAGAAATGTAATCACTGAAATAGAAAAGAGAGGAAAAGCCTAGAATATCATATTATGTTTTAAGCTCTATCACATTTACGCACACAAAACTCAGTGAGAAAAAAATAGAAAGAAAAACCTTCCATTTATGATATAAATAAATAACCAGCCAAAACAAAAAATGTGCAACATCTATGGCACAAAACAGTATGAAACAATCCTGAAGGGTACAAAAGTGAACTTGTACAAATCGAAAAATAGCCCATGTTTGAGTAGAAATGTACAGTTCAATAAAAGTCAATTATCACTAAATTAAATTATAAGTGCAATATGATCTCAGTAAAATCACCATTTTTTCTGGAGCAAGGCAAGTTAATTACAAAGTTTATTGTAAAAATAATAATAACTACTATTAGCAGATATTCCTGAGAAGAGGCATAAGGGGTCGCCAGTGCTGCTGTCCAGAAGATAAACCCTATGAAAGGAGAGCCATGTGGATAAATGGATTAGCAGCCACAACAGTAAAGCAGAATTGAATATCTAGAAATAGAATCCATTGCACAGGGACACTTAATATAGCTAAGACGCATTACAAACCGGTGGGGGAGAAAAAAACCATGTACTCACATTTTTTAAAAAGATAAAACAATTACTTCTCAAACCACATAGCAGGAAAAATGTCAATGGGTAAAATATTTAAGTGTAATAATTAAAACCATGCAAATACTAGAAGAAAGTATGAGTAAATTCTCTATAACCTGGAAGAAGGCAAACTTAAATGAAAAGCAGTCAGAAGCTTAATACAAGATGTGGTCGAAGCACATGATATTTACATTTTTAAAAAAGATTATTACAGTAAAAGACACATACATTGCCATTAATCCCCCTCAAACACTGCCCCTCCTTTCAGACACACTTGTCCCATCATTCTTGGCACTTTCTGAAGCAGTTCTGGAAGTCCTTTTTCATGAATGTCTTTTGCTGCACAGTCATTGGCCCGGTGTCCTAAACCGATTCAAAATACTTACCTTTCATGGTCATTTTGACTTTAGGGAAGCGCCAGAAGCCACGCAGCACCAGATCCGGTGAGTAAGGTGGACAGGGACGCACAGTAGTGTTTGTATTAAGGTGCTCTTCTCCTGGATAGCACTTAGCATCAGCACTCACCATACGCTGTATCCCATCTCACAAAGACACTCGAGAGAGGACTTCAAGAACTGCTTCAGAAAGTGGCAAGACCAATGAGATTAGTGTGTTCAACGTGACAGAAGTATTTTGAAGGTGAATAATGGCAGGATGTTGTTTAATGAAATAATTTTTTTATTTAAACTTTCACCATGTATTTCAATCACTCCTTGTGGCAAAAAAATAAATAAATTGTAAGCAAAGTGGAAGAAACAAATAAAAAGTTGGAAAACATATCTGCAATCTATATACAAGCAAATGTCCCTAAAATGGAAAGATTGTCTATTATCAAGAAGAAAATTTCCAATAACTTGTAAGAAAATGAGCAAGAAACATGAATACAGACTTAACAGAAAAAAGAAAGCAAACATCCTTGTAATATGCAAAAAATATACATCATCATTCATAATAAGCAAGTGGCAGATTAAAACAGAGATAGCATTCTCATCTATTGGACCACCAAGAATCTAAAATTTTAGTAATACTACATAGTCTGTTGATTAGATGTTGTGAAAATAATTCTCACGCAGTGCTGGTAGAATGCCAAATAGAACAATCCTGAGAGAACAGAATTAAGCACCATCTAATAAAATTACATAAGCTTTTACCATTTGGATCAGCAAGCTCTTGTTGAAGACTATAACACAATTACTGCATGACCCCTTTGCCCCACCCCCAAAAGAGTTGTATTCACAAGGGCTATTCAGCATGTCATTAAGTTTAACAGTGAGAGCAGAAACTCACATTGGATTACTACCAGCTGCAAAGACGGAACAAAGATTAACTGTAATATTGTTATGCTACCCTATAGAATCACGAAATGTTTCACAATACTGTAAAATAAAATTATCCAAAAAATAAAGTAATTTTTAAGAGTTCAAAACAAATGAAACAAAGGAACTTCACTATGTATTGTTTTTTGTGTTTGTGTACCCTCGCAGAAAAATAAATTCTTTCAAGTGATTTGAAAATACAGGGATTTGGTTATACATCCATAAAAAATATATTCTAATAAAAAAAACTGCAAAAAGCTCTTAACTGATTTTTGGCAATATTAATATTGTTATTCTAAACTGTCTGTGTGTGTGTGGGATAATTCAGTGGACAGTTATGTTGATGTACTGAAAGTAAAATTTTTGCTATGAGAGAATAGAGATACAAGTGTAGAATCAGAGAAATTAAGTAAAAACTCTGTGATAATAATTTTAGCTGGAAGTAGCAGTGTAAATTAGCAATGCACCTTGTTTTTAAAATATGCATTTTCTACTTCTGCTTACTAGAAAAATCTAGAAAAGATGATCAATTCAATACTAGTGGGCACTGTTATTCCATGGACTATTTAAATATAGTATCTCCCACCAGAACAAGCTACAGTCCTACAAAAAGTTACGATTCTAGTCTAGAAAATAAATGTTGAACATTTTTCAGTTCATTAAGCCAAGGAAGTTATCAAAATTTTCTAGACGCTAGATATGGTGGTGCACAACTGTAATCCCAGCCACTCGAGAGGCCGAGGCAGAAGGATCATAAATTCAAGACAATTCCTGAGGAACTTAGGAAGACACTGTCTCAAAATAAATATTAAAAAAGGGCTGCCTATTATTAGGTTCGATCCTTAATAACAAAAAAAGTGCCAAAATTGTATAAAAAGGACTCAAAAATCCAATTTAAAATGACTCTCTTCTAACCAGGCCCCACCCCTAGTAGCACATTCAGTTAGGCACTCATCAATGGATTAACGTACTAATGAGTATAGCCCCCACCATGACCCAGTCACCCAAGCCCCACTTCTGAACATGTGAGACCTTGGGGGACATTTTAGATATAAGGCATAATGTTCCATCCCTAGGCCTTAAAAAGCTCATATCCATCTCATTGTGCAAAATGCATTTAATCCATCTCTATGAGTTTCCAAAATCTTGACAATTCCAGCATCACCAAAAATTCCAAGTCCAAAGTAAACTCTTAGGTATGAGCCCTGTAAAACTCAAAAGGAAAGTTAAACACACCCAACATACAAGAGCACAGAGTAAGCATTTCCCAGTACAAAAAACAAAACAAAACAAAACAAAAAAACAATTCCAAAAAGATATCAAAAAGGTAGAATAGGGGAATAGAAAAGAATCAGGACAAAGCAAAACAGAAACCCAGCAGGGCAAACCCAGGGAAGGCTGTAGTGAGAGGTAAACACCAAAGGACCTGAGCTACACCACCCCTCAACCTTGCTGGCTGCCACCCACATGACCTCTCCCTTGGGTTGACTGTGCTCACTGCATGCAGCTTTCTTCAGCAGGTGCTCCATAGTCCAAGCACCTCCAAATTCCTGAGATCTCCATTACACTTTTAGTTTTACTCTCACAGCTTCATGCAGCTCAGTACCGCATTGCCTGGCCTCCCAGGGCTCCCCTTCATATCTGGATAGAAGCCTCCATAACCTCACAACGATTGCATTCTGCATCCCTGGAAAACCAGCACCACATGAATGACACCAAAGTCTGCTGCCAACTCTAGCAGTAGATAGGCACTGTTTTAGTTACTTTTCTCTCGTTGTTGGGACAGAATATTCGACACCCAAAGTTAGGGGAAGAACGGTTTATTAGCTCACAGTCTGTAGAGGTTTCAGTCTATAGTCCACTGGGTCCGAGGCAGGGCTGCATGGCAGAAGCAGGGCAGGCCCGGCAACCCACCAACCAGCAGACCGGCAGCAAAGTAAAATGAGGAAATGCAAGGAATGTATGTAAATAAGCAATGTAAATAAGCAGCTAATTAGCCTCTTCCTTATCTTTTATCTAGGCTACCTGTCTCCAGAGCGGCCCGCACTCCCACCCCCAATCTCAGTCTCACATCCTTGATCCCAGCAGAACCATGCCAAACTGATCAATGGTTCAATTTAGTAATCACACACTCTAGATCCAGCTATCTCTTACCACATGAGGCTTTGGGGGGACATCTAGACACAAACCATAACATTCCACCCCTGGACCCCCAAAGACTTATGTATAGCCCATTATGTAAAAGGCATTTAGTCCATCTCTAAGAGTTGCCAAAGTCTTAACAGTTTCAGCATTGCTGAAAAGTCTGAATCTAAAATCTCCTCTGAGATTTAAGGCAAACTCTTAGCTGTAAGCTCTTGTATAAATGAAAAGAAGGTTAAACACTTCTAACATACAATGGCACAAGATAAGCATTACCATCCCAAAAGGTATAAATAGGGGGATATAAAGGAACGGGACCAAAGCAATTGTGAAATCCAGCAGGGCAAACATTAATTCCTGTAGTTCTATGTGCAGCAATCTGTGATGAAGTCTGAATTCCAAGGGGCTTGGGTGGCTCCGCCCCTACGGCACTTCTGGTGGTGGCAGCTCCCATGGCTTCTCTCTTGGGCTGGTTCTGCTCCCTCGATGCAGTTTACCTCAGGAGATCCACATTCCTGGCTTCTCCAAACTTCTGGGGTCTCCAGTGTACCTTTGGCTTCACCTTCACAGCTTCACACACTGCCCTCTCAGGGGCACACTGCCTGGCCTCCCAGGCCTTCCTCTGCAATCTGGGTGGAAGCCTTCCTGACCCCACAACTCTTGTTGTGGGGTCAGGAAGCCAGGGCCACGAGGATGACGCCAGGGTCTGCCGCCTGCTGGAGCAGAAACCAGGCTTCCTTCTTGCTTCTCTGTGGTGGTCATGTGCCTGGATTGCTGAGTGCTCTAAACCAAATCCCAAGGAACAACCTCCCTAGGCTGCCGCCATTCTGGAATGTGGCGCTCTGGGGCATTCTTCTCAAAGCAAAATCTTTCACCTTTCCAACTCTGAGGCTGCAAAGGCTGGAGTCCTGCTGTTTCTTGTGATGCCCATGGGCCATCTTTTCTTTCATCTTTTGAAATACCCAGCTTTTCCTTGCTGGTTTCTTCAGCAACGAGTCTCTCTTTCATTCCATCTTTGCAGGCCACAACTTTACTGGCGCTTCCTTTATGGGCAAACTCACAACATTTTGAATCATTCTGCTGGGCTGTTTGCTCTTGGTTTTCAACATAAATCTGGCTGAAAGCCCCC
>PVJO010028678.1:0-17798 GCA_004026905.1 Hystrix cristata
GGATGTGGTCCCAACCACTGATTTTTTGTATTGTTTCCCATGCAGACTGGGTTCTGTTCATAAATTTTTTTTCCTACCCCTATGTCTTCAAGAGTTCTTCCTATTCTATTACTCAGTAGATTTAGTGTTTCTGGTTGAATGTTTAGATCTTTGATCCACTTTGATTTTAGCTCAGTATATGGCAAGAGACATGTATCTAGTTTTAGTTTTCAGCATGTGGCAAGCCAGTTTTTCCAGCACCATGCATTAAAGAGGATATCTTTCTTCCAGTGAGGGTGTTTGGCGCCTTTGTAAAAGATGAGATATTTGAATGTGTTTGGAGTTGTTTCTGCATCTTCTAGCCTGTTCCATTGGTCCTCGAGTCTGTCTTTGTGCCAGTACCATGCTGTTTTTATCATGGTAGCTTTATAGTATAATTTCAAGTCAGGGATTGTGATGCCCCCTGCCTTATTCCTGTTGCCCAGGATTGTTTTTGCTATTCTTGGTCTCTTCTGCTTCCAGATGCATTTCATGATTATTTTCTCTACTTCTGTGAAGTATGTTACTGATATTTTCATTGGAATTTCATTAAATCTGTATAGTAATTTAGGAAGTATGGCCATTTTCACTATGTTGGTTCTTCCTACCCAAGAACATGGCATATCTTTCCACTGGCTGGTATCCCTTTCAATTTTCATTTTTAGAGTACTATAGTTTTCAATGAAAAGATCTTTTACTTGCTTTGTTGGATAGATTCCTAAGTATTTCATTTTTTTTTGATTCGATTGTGAAAGACATGTCTTCTCTTATTTCTTTCTCAGTGAGTTTGTTATTGGTATACAGGAATGCTATTGACTTTTGGGTGTTGCCTTTGTATACAGCTATGTAACTGAATTTAGTTATTAAATCTAGAAGTTTTTTGGTGGGATTTTTGGGGTCTTCTATGTAGAGTATCATGTCATCTGCAAATAATGACAGTTTAACTTCTTCCTTTCCTATCTTTATTCCTTTTATTTCTTCTCTTGCCTGATTGCTCTGGCTAATGTTTCTAGAACCATATTGAATAAGAGTGGTGATAGTGGACAACCTTGTCTTGTTCCAGATTTTAGTGTGAAAGCTTCCAGTTTCTGATCATTTAGTGTGATGTTGGCCATCAGTTTGTCATAGATGACTTTTATCAGATTTACATATACACCATCTATTCCTAATTTCTAAAGAGTTTTTTTTTTTATCATGAATGGGTGTTGGATTTTGTCAAATGCTTTTTCTGCATCTATTGAGATGATCAAGTGATTTTTGTCTTTGATTCTGTTGATATGGTGTATTACATGTATTGATTTGTGAATGTTGAACCATCCCTGCATCCCTGGGATGAATCTTACTTGGTCATAGTGTGTAATCTTGATAATTTGTTGCATTCTATTTGTCAGGATCTTATTCAGAATTTTTGCATCTATATTCATTAGGGAAATTGGCCTGTAGTTCTCTTTTTCGGTTGGATCTTTTTCTGATTTTAGTATCAGTGTAATGCTTGTTTCCAGGAATGATTTTGGAAGTACTGCTTCCTTTTCAATTTCTTTAAAGATTTTGAGGACTAGTGGTATTAGATCATCTCTGAATTTCTTGTAGAATTCAACTGTGAAACCATCAGGACCTGGGCTTTTCTTTGTTGGTAGGTTTTAAAATTATCTCTTAGATTTCAATGTTTGATATTGGGTTATTTAGTATTCTTATGTCTTCTTGATTCAGTTTTGGTAGTTTATATGTTTCTAAGAATCTGCCCATTTCTTCAGTGCTTTTAAAGCATGTTTAAGTAAATGTAAGTGAATTGAAATTATACCATGCATACTATCAGATCATAGTGCAAAAAAACTGGAATTCAGGAACAAAAAATACCACATAAACACATGGAAACTAAATAACATCCGTCTGAACAACAGCTGGGTCACAGAAGAAATTAAAGAAGAAATTAAGCAATTTATACAGTTAAATGATAATGCCAATACAACATACTGGAACCTGTGGGATACAATGAAAGCAGTGCTATGAGGGAAATTCATTGCATTGAACTCCCACATCTGGAAGATGGAATGAGCTCAAATAAACAACTTAATGTTGAACCTCAAACGTCTAGAAAAAGAAGAACAAATCAAACCCAAAGCTGGTGTGACAGAGGAAGTTATAAAGATCAGAGCCGAAATTAATGCAATTGAGACTAAGAAAACAATACAAAGAACCAACGAATCATAGCATTGGTTCTTTGAAAGATTAAATAAAATAGACAAACCCTTAGCCAATCTTATCAAAAAAAGGAAAGAAAAAAACCCAAATCCGTGTAGTAAAAAATGAAAGGGGTGAAATCACAACTGACCCTATGGAAAGCCAAAGGATCATCAGCACCTACTTCAAGCACCTATACTCAAACAAGATAGTTCAATAGCATTTTGTAGTTTTTCATTGTACAAGAATTTTGTCTGTTTGGATTTTTTTTTCCTATTTTATTCTTTTTGTTACTATTGTAAGTAGAATGATTTTCTTAATTCTGTTGTGAATTGTTCGTTATTAGTATATAGAAATGCAAATTATTTTGTTTTTACATTGTATCTTGAATCTGTTTTTTAGTTCTAGCAGGTGTATGTGTGGGGGGGTGCACGCATGTATGACTGTGTGCATGTGGGAATCCTTAGAGGTTCTATGTATAAAATCATATTGACTATGAACAGTAATAATTTGATAAGTTGACGTTTTCCTTTCCAACGTGGATGCCCTTTTTTCTTTCTTTCCTGTTTGCTGTGGCCAGGACTTTTAGTACTATGTTGAACAGGAATGACAAAGTGGGCAACTTTGCCTTGTCTTGTTCCCCCACTTAGTAGAAAAGCTTGATGCAGCAGTGGGTGTTAATATGACCTTTATTATACTGAGATAGTTTCCATCTATTCCTAGTTTTTCAGTATTTTTATCATGAAAGAGTGTGGAATTTTGTCAAATGCTTTTTCTACATCATTTTTTTTTGTCATTTTCATTCTTTGAATGTGGTATATTACACTGATTGATTTTCGTATGTTGAAGCATCATTTGCATCTCAGGAATAAATCCCACTTGATCATGATGTGTAATTCTTTTAATGTATTGTTGAATTATATTTGCTCATTTTTTCTTGACTAATTTTGCATCCATATTCATTAAGGATAATAGTTTTGGTTGGTTTTTTTGCAGTGTCTTTGGATTTGGCATCAGGGTAATGCTAGCATCCTAGAATAAGTTTGAAAATGTTCCCTCTGTTTCAATTTTTGGAAGATTTTGAGGGTTGGTATGAATTTTTCTTTAATTGTTACAATTCACCTATAAATTTTGATCTTGGGCTTTTCTTTACTGTGACGTTTCTTTGTTAGGACATTTAATGTTTCTTTGGTTGTTTGATGTTTCTTTGTTGGGAAGTTTCAATTATTGAATCAATTTCCTTTTTATAGGTCTATTAAGAGTTCCTATAACTTTACAATTGAATCTTGGTAAGCTGTGTTTTTCCAGAATTTGTCAATTTCATGTAGTCTATCCAATATCTTGGTATACATTTGTTTATTGTACTCTTATTTATTTTTTGTAAAAATCAGTAATAAAATCCTCTTTTGATTATGATTTGATTTACTTCAGTCATCTATGTTTTCTTCTTAGTCCTAGTTAAAATTTTGTCCTTTTTGGTGATCTTTTTGAAGAAAGAATTCTTATTTTTGTTGCTCTTTTTCTGTTTCTCACCTATTTTGTTTAATTCTGAATTTTATTATTTTTCCTTCTGTTCTCTTTGGGTTTAGTCTTTTCTAGTTCCTTAAGGTATACATTTAGATCGTTTTCTCCCTCATTTTGTCCCGTGGTGCCTTTTATGTCTATTTTTTTTTCTCTTGTGACATACTTTAATTCCCTTCTCATAGTTTGTAATGTTTTCTAGAAATTTCTTTCTTGTTACTATAAGTAATACATAAAATATGCTAAAATTTTAACAATATTTTAAGTTGAAGCAACTTAAGTTCAGTTGCATATGAAAACTTTACTCTTTTGAAGTTAGCTCCTCTATAATAGTGATGTCACCAATTATATTTTTATATATTGTGTGTTGATAATGTAGATTTATCATCATTTTAAACCCTGTGGAAGAATAAGAATGGAGCTATGAGCCAAAATTATAATATTGCTTTTGTATATGTTCACATATTTATCTTTACTAGAGAACTTTGTATTTCATATGGCTTTGAGTTATTATCTGGCATCCTTTTATTTCAACCTGAAAGAATCATTGTAGCTTTTTTTCCTTTTTCAGTCTAGTGGAAATGACCTCTCTCAGTTTTTGATTGTATGAAAATGTCTTAATCTCTCTCTCTTTTTTGAAGGACAATTTTAGGCAGATATAGAATTGATGGTTGACCATTTTTTCTCTTTTAGCACTTTTAATATATCATCTGTTATGATGTGTGTCTAGATGTCCCCCCAAAGCCTCATGCACTCAGAGGTGGGGCTTTATCAGAGGTGGCTAGATCTAGATTGTGTTATTACTGAGTTAGTCCATGGATTGGTTTGGCATAGTTCTGCTGGGATCAAGAATGTGATGCTTGGATTGACTCATGATGAGATACTAGGATTAAGGGTGTGAGTGGATAAAGTATAAAAGACAGAAGGAGGGTCCCTGTTGTCTCTTGCTGCTTGCTTGCTTTGCTGCCTTCCACCTGCCATGAACTGTTTCTCCTCTGCCATGCCATTCTGCCTTGGAGCCAGCCAACTGTGAAATGAAACCTCTGCAAACTGTGAGCTAGATAAAGCTTCCCTCCTTTAACTTTCGATGGTCAGATATTTTGTCTCAGCAGTGAGAAAAGTAAACAAGACATCATCCTACTGCCTTTCAGCTTGCACAGTTTCTGATGACGAAGCTTATTGAGGATACTTGTACGTGACAAGTTGCTTTGTTGTGCTACATTCAAAATTCACTCTTTGTCTTTTGACAGCTTGATTACAGTATGTCCCAATGTGGGTCTGACCAAGTTTATCCAATTTGGAGTTTGTTTAACTTCTTGTAATTGTATATCTGTGTAATTCCCTCAAACCTGTGAATTTCAGGTCATTATTCCTTCAAATAAGTACTCTGTCCCTTTCTCTCTTTTCACCTTCTGAGATTCCCATGATGTATTTTGTTTTGGTTTGCTTGGTGGTCCAATAGGTTGCATTTATCTCTTAGGCTCTGTTTACTTTTCTTTATTCCTCTTTCTCCTTGGCTCCCTTGACCTGATAATTTCCAATAATCTGACTTTACATTTACTGATTCTTTTTTTTAGCCTGTTCTTATCTACTGATGTACTCTTATAGCATATTTTTCAATTTACTGTTTTTCAACTCTAGAATTTTTTTTATAATTTACATCTTTTTGTTGGTATTCTCATTTTATTAATCTCATTTTCTTTATTTCCTTAGTCTATGTCCATCTTTTCCCTTAGTTCTATGAGCATATTTACCAGAGTTGTTTTAAAATGTTTTTCTATTAAGCCTAAAGCCTGTATTTCTTTAGGGTTGGGTCCTAGAGTTTGTCTTTCCCATTGAATGGATGATGTGTCCATTTATTTGTATGACTTATGAGTTTTTTGGTTTTGGATCAAAAATTGGCAAGTTGATAAAATACTCACTTTTCCCAATCTTTGCCCTCTATGAGGCAAATGATACTCCTGATTAAGGCCAGTGTGCAGTATTAACACATTCTCAGGACTTCTGTGGGCATATATGTTCTCTAAATCTACATGTGAGTATTTGTCCTAAATTGCCTAGTGTATACATGTGCTTTAAGTGTCTTGATTTCCCTAAGAGTCTTGCTTCTGGAATTCTATTGTACTATTCTACCTTCACTGTCTCTCCTTGACGTTTAGGAGTATGGAGTTTCCCTGCACTTCTCCTGGGCATTTTTCATGTGCTGTGGCACCCACACAGCCATCTATGACTTCCAACCTGATACCCAAATGATGCTGCCACTCTTAGTTCTGATTCAGGTGCTACAGAAACCAGTCCCTTGAGTAATCCTCAGGCCAGCATATTGCAAATAAGCCTCATTCTTTTTCTTTCATCCTGAAAGCGGGAGCTGGGAGTTGGATCACTTGCCCTCAACCATGCCATGCCAGGAAGGGAGCAGAGCAAGGCTGAACAAAACTACTACAAAATTTCTGCCATTGGAGTGTAGCTTTCTCTTGGTTTGACATTCAGTTGTTTTCTGCAGATCTTCAAGTGGTTTCAGCACTTCCACAAATCGATTTTAGTCATCATTTGTGTTTATTTGATATTTCTTTGGGGAAACGAGAGTTTGGAGTTTCTTATTTTCCCACCTTGCTGACATCACTCAAGATATCTACTCTTAAACATATGTGGAATATTTATAAAAAATAGATTATGTATCAGTTCAAAAATCTGGCCTCACAAGTGTCAAAAATCAGTATTACAGTTAGTATATTGAAACTTTTTTTTTTTTTTTTTTTTTTTTTTGTGGTGCCGGGGATCGAACTCAGGCCCTTATGCTTACAAGGCAAGCACTCTAATCACTGAGCTAAATCCCCAGCCAGTATATTGAAATTTTTATCACTACATTGCATTTAAGGTCAGATTTGATAATATAAAGGACATCTTACAAATTTCAAGTCACACAAATTAACAGGTTAAAAAAATACAATTGAACTACTTTTTAGGAATTAAAGTGGCATAAATGCATTCCGAATTGAAAAAAATGTGAAAAAGAATTTAATGACAATAATAATGAAAACTGCCTATAAAAGCTTGTGGGCTGCAACTAAAATGGAATTTAGTGGGAAATTTATTGTCTTAAAACTGATGAATTGAGTAACACTACTCTGTCTCCAACACATAAAACAATGCTTGCCGCATAATAAGACACACAGATATTTGTTAATTTTTAAATAAATCTAACTTAAGAAATTAGAGGACACAAAATCAACACAAAGAAAGTAGAAGGAAAAAGGAAATAATAAAACATATATCATTAAAATAGAAAACAGAAATATAATGGAATGAGTCGACAAATTTACAAGTTGTTTCTTTCAGAAGTCTAATTTCATAGACAAACCTATATTGATTGTGGTGGTCAAATCATAGGTTGAAGGCCCTAGTAATTATTGTCTTCAGGCAAGCTGTATGTAAATGAGAGGTTGTGTTTATCTTGGAGTGTGTTTTAAAGGCTTCAATTCAAATTCCCACATGCCCAGACAGATTCCCTTTCATCATTTGCCCATAAGCAAGGAGTAATAGGATGTCAGAGTCATGATAGCTTTGCTCGATCCATCCCTTCTTTGGGTCTGCCTCCAACTGGGAGAACCCAGGGGGAATTAGTCAGGAGAACCACACAGCAGACGGGTTCAAGGGTGTGCTCAATGCAGTGTTTCTATATAGGGATTGAGACCTTCACAGTCCCAGATCCATTTTTGGGGCCTGTACTTTGGCTCCTGTGTGACCTGTAACTAAACACTGGCATCAGTCACCTCAGAAGGATATTGTAACAACATCTTGGACTGTTAATTACTTCAGTGGTGTGCTGGTGGCTGGAGAAGTTGCCGAGACCCAGGACATGCTTCCTCCCAGCTCACCATCAGGACTTCTGACCACTCAGCTGCTGTACTAAACCAACACTTCAGTTTTACCTATCTTGATTTGGCACCTAGAACAATCAACTGTGTACTTTCCTGGGTATGCTTCCTACATCCCTTGCTGGAAAATCTAAATATGAGAGCAGATAAGGCATTCGTTTATCAATTCAACAAATATTTATTGAACATCTACCATCTGCCAGGTCTGCTATAGATAAAATTATGAATAAATGTACTATCTCCCTTGTTTGAAAGAAATATCTTTAATGGCTTACTCCCCGCATATGGCTCACAGGATCAATGTGCAACCATGTTTTTCAGGGAGCAACTAAACGATAACAGGATTTGTAGTTCTGATCATTTTTTGCACATTAGTAATGTTGTTCATAGTTTCTCAGCTGGAACTCTAGAATTTCCAAGCAAAACAAATACTGGGATGCAATATACATTAACACATGTGTTGAATGTGGCAGGAGATACCAAAGAAACTGCAGTAGGCCTCGCCAAACTTGTAGCCCAGGACAGAAAAGGGGAAGATGAAGACCAAGAGCTCAGCAGGCTTCGTGCAAGACGCAGTGGCTTGATCAAACAGAAGCACAAAGCAGGCCTTGTGTTTCCATGCAAGTCAGTAATGTCAGCAAGAAGACAGTTCGCACGCACAAAGTGGAAGGAAAGGTGGCATCAGTCTTTTCTTCTGCTCTCACACTTGGAGTTTTACAGTTCAGCTAAATGTAGATGCCATGGTTGGCTCTGATTCAAAAAGAATTTTTGAAACAAGGCAATGGTTCTCAAAGATTTGGCCTCAGAACTCTTCTACTCTCTTAAATAGTTTTGAGAGCCCAAATGATGTGAATCAAATTCATTTGTACTTATTGTATTAGAAACTAGAAGAAATTTAAACATTACTTCTTAATTGTAAAATGACAAGAATAAACCTATTATATATGAAAAAATGATTTTTTCATTTTACATTTTTTTAATAGTATATGTCGATGACAAATGATAATTGCATTAACAATTTTTTTTTTTTTTTTTTTTGGTGCTGGGGATCGAACTCAGGGCTTGTGCTTACAAGGCAAGCACTCTAACCACTGAGCTAAATCCCCAGCCTCCCAAAGTATTTTAATAAAAATCACAATTCTAAAAAAATATAGCAAGAAGAGTGGTATTACTTTATACTTTAATATCTGGCTCAATAAAAAACAGCTGAATGCCCCCAACTGTTTCTGCATACAATCTGTGCCCATAGCCATAACATGGAGCCTCTGAAAATGGCTCCATGTAGTTGGGAAAAGAGATGTCTTTCGTTACTAATTTCATAATAATGTCTTTGCATTATTATGAAATAGTTTTACCTTCAGGAACCTACTGAAATGTTCTCGAATGTTCCCAGGCAAACCTAGCACACTTTGAGAACCACTATTCTAGAATCTCACAGTTAACAAGGTACCCTCAGCATATGGGTGTACATCTCCATCTTTGTCAGCCAAGGTCCCACCACTGGAGACAGAGGGAGGCAAAGGTATAACTCAGAGGTCTAGATGAAGTAGCTCACCCAATGCATGAAATTTTTTCTTTCCTTTTTCCTTTTTAAAAGAATTGAGGTACGGCCATATTACCAAAGATTAAACATAGATTTACTGCAACCCAAATCAAAATACCAACATTCTTCACACAGATAGAAAAAGCAATCATAAAATTTATATGGAATCAGAAGAGGCTCAGAATAGCAAAACCAATCCTGAGTAACAAGAGTAAACCAGGGGGTATCACAATGCCAGTTCTCAAGTTATGTTACAAAGTTACAGTGATAAAAACAGCATGGTACTGACACAAAAACAGACGTGTGGATCAATGGAATCGAATTAAGGATGCAGAAATAAACTCAGGCAGCTGCAACCATCTGATATTTGACAAAGGGACCAGAAACCTATGCTGAAGAAAAGATAGATTCTTTAACAAAGAATGCTGGGAAAACTGGTTATTCACATGCATAGAAAGGAATCGAGATCCACATCTCTTAGCCTGTACTTAAAACAAAACGGATCAAGGACCTAGATTTTTAAACAGAAGTATTGAATCTGCTGGAAGACAAAATAGGTAAAACTCTTGAAGACGTACACAAAGGCAGGATCCTTCTGAACAGAATCCCAGATGCATAAGAAATAACATGAAGAATCAACAAATGGGATTATATCAAACTAAACATCTTCTGCACAGTAAAGGAAACAAGCAACAGAGTGAAGAGACAACTTACAGGATGGGAAAAAGAAGTTTTGCCAGCTATTTCTCAGAAGACTAATATCTACAATATATAAAGAACTCAAAAATATTAGACCCTACGAGAAATGGGCAACTAAAATGAAGAGGAGTACAAATAGCCAATGAATACATGAAAAAATTTGCAGTATCTTTGACTGTTAGAAAAACATAAATCAAGATAACACAGATTCCATCTTACAGATGAAAGAATGACTATCATCAAAAAACAACAAATGCTGGTGAGGTAGTGGAGGTAAAAGGAACTCTTCTACATTGTTGTTAGGAATGTAAACTAATATAACCACTATAAAATCAGTATGGAGATTCCTCAAAAATCTAAAATTAGAAATTCCACTCACCTGGCTATACTTCTTCTAGATATCTTCCCAAGAGTTAAAAACATCATATACATGATTCCATGATTACAGCAGCATAACTCACAACAGTTAAATCTTGGAAGTGGCCTATAGACCGATCAATAGATGATAAAGAAAATGTGATATTTATACATAATGAAGTACTATTCAGCCAGAATGAGGATAAATTTGAATCATTTCTAGGGAATTTGACCATAATGCTTAGTGAAATAGATTCGACACAGAAGGTCAAATACCACATGGTTTCTCTTATATGAAAAACCCAAAATAATTTAAAGAGCAAAATTGAAGATAGGTGATAGGAGACAGGGAGGTAGACTCTGTGAAAATGAGAAGGGGACCTGAAAATGGGGGGACTTGGGAGGGTGGAGAGGGGAAGGGAAAGTAAATTGATTAAGGCACAATATGGATAAGGACCAGTTACTCAAGATGAATGTAGTTATTGTACTTCTCAAACATATTGATAAAAAGGAAACTAAAAATGTACTGATCAAGGAGAATAAATGTCTAAGTAACAACATTAAAAAATGGAGACATAATTGTACATCTTAATGGGGTACATTATGGTGATTTAGTACATGCATACAATATATAGTAACCAAGTTAAGGCAATAATCCTTTCGGTCCCTTCAATCATTAATCATTTTATGTTGGGAATTTTGTACTGTTCTAGTTATTTTGAAATACATTCTAACTTGTTGTAACTAATAGTTTCTCTACTGTGCCAAGAACCAGAAGTGAATCCTACTGTCTGTGATTTGGTCCCTTATTGCACATCTTTTTGCCCCCCACCCCTCCTGCCACCCTTCCTGGTCTCTAAAGACCCCTGTTCCACTTTGTTCTTCCATGAGATTGACATTTTAGTCTTCATAAAGGAGTGGGAAAATGCGATATTTATCTTTCTGAGTCTGGCTTATTTTACTTAATGATCTCCAGTTCTATTCTTGTTGCTGAAAATGACAGGATTTCATTCTTTTTTATGAATGAATGGTATTCCCGTATGTAAGTACATCACATATCCTTTATCCACTCATCCACTGAAGGACATGTAGGTTGACTCCACATTTTAGGTACTGTGACTAGGGCTGCAGTAAACATGGGAGCATAAGTATCTTTTTGGTATAATGATTTCATCTCCTTTGGATATATACCTAGTAGTGCAATGCTGGCTCATATAGTAGTTCTGCTTTTAGTTTTTTTGAAGAATCTCTATTCTTCTATTTTCCATAATAGTTATACCAATTTACATACCCACCAATAGCGTATGAGTTCACTTTTCTGTGCATTGTCATGACCATTTGTGATTCTTTTGTCTTTTTTGGGGGTAATATTGGAGATGGAACCCAGGGCTTTGCTCATGCTAGATGAGTGTTTTGTTTGTTTGTTTGTTTGGTCTTTTTAATGACAGCTATTCTAACTGGATCTAGTTATCTTATTGTGGTTTCAATTTGCATTTCCCTGATGACAGCGAGGCTGAGCATTTTTTCATATATTTGTTGGCCACTTATATGTCTTCTTTTGAGAAGTGTCTATTCAGAACATAAGCCCATTTTTAATTGGATTTTCTTTGTGTGTGTGTGTGTTGAGCCTTTTTGAGTTCCTTATATATTCTGGATATTAATCCTTTGTCAAATAAATAGTTTGCAAATATTTTCTTCCATTCTGTATGTTGTCATTTCACTCTGCTGATTGTTTCTTTTGCAGCACAAAAGAAACAAAAGATTGTTTCTTTTGAAGTTTCTTAGTTTGACATAATTCCATTTGTCTTTTTATTTTTGTTGCATTTACCTTTGAGATCTTATCTAAAAAGTTACTGCCTATGCCATTGTCTTAAAGTGTTTTCTCTATGTTCTTGTAGTAATTTTATAGTTGTAGGCTTTCATTTAGATCATCAATCCATTTTGAGTTGATTTTTTGTGTATGGTGAGAGCAAGGAATACAGTTCATTCTTCTGCGTATGTCTGTCTAATTTTGCCAGCACCATTTACTCAAGACTTCTTTCTCCACCGTATGATCTTGGTGCCTTTTCAAAAATCGGTTGGCTGTATTTATTGTGGATTAATTTCTGTGTTCTCTAAATTTTTCCATTAGTCTAGGTGTCTGGTTTTACACCAGCACCATCCTGTTTTGGTATCTATAGCTCTGTAGTATGCTTTAAAGTGAGATATTTTGATGCCTCCAGCTTTTTTTTTTTTTTTCTTTCATGATTGCTTTGAATGCATGAAGCTGGGTTGGATCACTACTACCACACCCCTCCAAAATTGCTTTGGGTATTCTGGGTCTTTTATACTTCCATGTGAATTTTAGGGTTATCATTTATAATCATGTGCAGTCATTGGTAAGTGTTTTATGGGGGATGCATTAACTGTATAGACCACTTTTGGTAGTATCATCATTTAAACAATATTAATTCTTCTCGTCCATGAACCATGAACACAGGATATCTCTGTGTGTGTGTGTGTGTGTGTGTGTGTGTGTATGTATATGTGTCCATCCTTTATATAATTTCTTTCATCAGTATTTTGTGATTTCCCTTGTAGAGATCGCTCATTTCCTTGGTAAATGTATTGCTAAATAGTTTATTTTTTGGAGCTAGTATGGGTTGCTTTATTTCTTTTTTTCCACAAGTTCATATTGCTGTATAAAAGAGCTACATTTTTTAACTTCAATGGTACATTTTAGATGTACATAGTGATAACATTCATCATAGAGGATTTGTACCTGTACATGACATATCTTGTTGCTTCTTTGTTTCCCATTCCCCTTCCCTCACCCTCTCCTCCCTCCCTATTTACAAAAGCTTTGTTTCCATTTTTCCTTCCATTTCTTATTTCTCTTGTCCTCTGTTCCGTTTCCCCTCCATTGTTCCCTTTCCCATTTGGACATTTTCTTCCCTTTCCCAATATAATATATTTTAGTCTTTATTTACACTTTCAGTTTCTCACACCAGAGAAACAATGCAATATTTAAACTTGTGTGCTGATTTTTGTATCCTGCAGATTTACTGGATATGTTTATTAGTACTAATAACTTTTTAATGGAGTATTTAGATTTTTCTATGTATAAAATCATGACTAAGACAAAAACAAAAAAAAGAAGGCAGGGGCTGGGGATTTAGATCAGTGGTTAGAGTGCTTGCCTTACAAGCACAAAGCCCTGAGTTCAATCCCCAGCACTGAATAAATAAATAAATAAATAAAATCATGTCTCATGCAGAAATGGATAATTCAACATTTCCTTTGCAATCTGGATGCCTTCTTAGGTACTTTTTTCATTGCTGAGACAAAATACTTGACACCCAGAGTTAAAGGAAGAAAGGTTTATGTGGCTCACAGTTTGTAGAGGTTTCAGTACATACTTGGCTGGCTCCAAGGCAAGGTGGCATGGCAGATAGGCATTGCAGAGGAGAAACAATTCACAGTTGGCAGAAGGTAGCAAAGCAAGCAAGCAAGGGACTTTAGCAACTCCCCCCCCCCTTCATACTCTATCTAAACTGCTGGGATGGGCGGTGCCAAAACAATCAGTGGATTGACTTAGTACTCACCCTCCCTTAATCCCAGAATCACATACTTTAGATTCAGCCACCTCTCAAAAGCCCCACCTATGACCACATGAAGCTTTGGGTGGACATCTAGACATAAACCATAGCATTTCTATTTATTTTTCTTGCTTAATTGTTCTTACTAAGGCTTTCAGTACTGTATTAAATAACCGAAGTAAAAGTAGACATCTTTGTCTTGTTTTAGATCTTCAAGGAAATGCTTTCAGCTTTTTTCCATTCCATATGGTATTGGCTCTGAAGTTTTCATTTATAATCTTAAATATTTGAGGTATGTTTCTTTTATACTTATTTTTTGATAGTTTTTATCATGAAGCAATTTTTAGTTATCCAGTACTTTTTCTGTACCTGTTGAGATGATTGTATGGTTTTTGTCCTTCGTTTTGTTGGTATATTGTATCATGTTTATTAGACTTGCACATATTGAACCATCCTTGCATTCCTGGAATGAATCCCATTTGATCATGGTTTATGATTTTTTGATGTGTTGTTGAATTTGGTTTGCTATTATTTTGTTGAGAATTTTTGCATCTATATTCATCAGAGATATTGGTCTGTAGTTTTCTTTTTGTTGTATCATTCTGTGGTCTTGCCATCAAGATAATGCTGGCCTCATAGAATGAGTTTGGTAGAGTTCTTTCCATTTCAATTTTTTGAATAATTTAAGAACAATTGGAATTATTTCTTCTTTAAATGTTTTATAGAATTCATCAGTAAGGCCATCAGGTCTGAGATTTTTTAAGATGGAAGACTTAATAACTTCTTCAATCTCATTACTCAGTACTGGTATTTTCGTATTTCCTGTTTTTTTCTTGATTTGTTTTGGTAGTTTGTATTCAAGAATTAATTTCTTCTAGGTTTTGTAGTTTTTAGCATACAATTATTCATAGTATTTTTATCTTTTTAATTTCTATGCCATCATTTATAAGGTCTCCTTTTCCACCTTTGATTCTTGTTATTTATGTATTCTCTCTCTCTCTCTCTCTCTCTCTCTCTCCTTCCCTTCTTCCCTCCCACTTTTCTTCCCTCTGCTAGTCTAGCTAAAGATTTGTCAATTTTGTTTATCTTTTCAAAACTAATTATTTGTTTCATTGATCTTTTGTATTGTTTTTTAGTTTTGATTTTATTTCTGCTCTAATCTTTATTATTTCTTTCCTTATGCTAATTTTGGGCTTGGTTTGTTCTTGGTTTTCTAAATCTTTGAGGTGCATTCTTTGTTGTTTATTTGAAATCTGTTTTTGAGATACCCATTACTGTAATAAACTTTCTTCTCAATACTTCTTTTTCTGTATCCTATGGATTTAGATATACAGTGGTACCTCTGTTCATGAACTTAATTTGTTCTATGATTTTGGAAAAGATGGTCACATTCGTGTTTGGGTGGGAAAGATGGCTGCGATCATGTTTGTCACCCAATGGAGAGTTTGCAAACTAAAAAAATTGCCAAATGCTTCTGTTTGCAAATCATATTATTTGCACTGTACAGTATTATACTTTGATTTTCATTTGTTTCAAGAATTTTTTTTTTATTTCCCATGTAATTTCTTCAGTTATCCACTGATCATTTAGTGCCAACTGGTACAATACCAGTTGGTGCTTATTAGAGAAATAAGTTTGATGCAATATATACAAATATATAAGAATTTACAAGATTGGCTTACAATGACTGCCCATAGAGTCAGGTATGAAAGAATACAAAAGGTCTGTCTGCATGCTGGAGACCCAAATGATCCAGTTGAAAGCCTGGAGCTCACTGTAGTGTCCTGTGCAAGCCCATATCAGGAGTCTGAAGGGTCTGTGGTAGAAGGCTGAAGAATCTGCACTGGAAACCAGGAGATGATATCCAAGGTGAAGGTGAAGACTGGAGCTCCTCTGAAAAAACAGATACAAGCCACCTTCATCCGTCATTTCCCTTTTATACCATTCAGGTGATAAACCTGACCAGGGTAGGTCTTTTGTCTTCAGTAAATTCCCTCAGTCACAACAGAACTATGCTGATCTAATTTAGTTGGGTGTTTCTTACTTAAATTGACGCAGTCAGTTAACTATCACAAACATGTTGTTCAATTTCCATGTATATGTATCTGTTCCGTTGCTCTTGTTTGTAGTTTTATTCTGTTGTGGTCTGAAAAGATTTTATGATTTCAATTTTTAAAAACTTTATTAAGACTTTTTTTATGGCCTACCAGAATATTCCATGTGCTGATGAAAAGAACGTGTTCTCTCCCTCTGTTGGATGAGATGTTTTGTAAATGTATGTTAATGTGGTTCAACTCAGGTATTTCTTTTTCTGTCTGGATGATTGGTCCATCAAGAAAAGTAGGGCGTTGAAGTCTCTGTTATTTTGCAGGACTTTTTTTTCTCCCTTTGGATCTAATAATATTTGATATGTATACACTTGGATGGTTCAGGCTTGGGTATATGTATCTTTACAATTGTTATATCTTTTTGTTGACTTGATTCTGTTATCAATACACTATGATCTTTTTATTCCTTTTTATTTTCTGGCTTCATGTCTGCTTTATCTGATGTGAAATAGCTACTTCTGCTTTTTGGTTTCCATTTGCATGGTATATATATATATTTTTAAATTTTTTGTCTATGGGTTTCTTTACCAGTGAATTGAGTTTTTTTAATAGCATATAGTTGGCTCTTATTTTTTAATCCATTCAGCTGGTCTGTCTTTTGATTAGTAAATTTAATCTATTTACATGAAAGTTTATTGCTGATAGATATGAACATCTTGTTGCTTTGTTTTGTTTTGTGTATTTTTTCTACTTATTATTTACCTTTGTCATTTGGTAATTTTGTCATCTGTCATGATAAGGTTTCATTCTTTTTTGTGCATCTGTTCTTGTAGTGATTTGGTACATTTGTGTATGTTTATGATGATGGTTATCATTCATATATTTTTAGCATAGAACACCATTAAACATTTCTTATAGGGCTGGTCTATTTGGTAATGATGGACTCCCTTAGTTTCTGTTCATCTAGGAAATACTTTATTTCTTTTTCATTTGTGAAGGATAGTTTTGCTGGATATGGTATTCACTGTCAGTTTTTTTTTTTTTTATTTTAAACCAAGAACATGTATTGGTACATTCTACATACAATGGTCACATTCATTACATTAATTCTGTACCTATACATGATGTATCTTGGTTCTCCCCCCTCTTCCTCCCTTCCCTCTGCACCCTCCCTCCCTATTTACAGCAGGTTCATCCATCATTTTCCACACTTTCCCTTTCCCCTCTTTTTCCCCTGTTGCCTTTCTGCTTTTCCCCTTCTTTCTTTCTAGCACTCCTCTCCTCTGCTCACCATCCTCCTTTTATATAATATCTATTACACCTCTTTATCCTTATTTACAATTATGGTCTCTCATATCAGAGAAACAATTCGATGTGTGCTCATGAGTGTCTGATTTATTTCACTTAAGAGTATGTTCTCAAGAAACATCCATTTATATATGAATGACTCTAGTTTATCCTTTTTTATGGTGGTGTAGTACTCCATTGTGTAGAAAAAACACATTTTCTTTAGCCATTCGTTGGTTGTTGGACATTTAGGTTGTTTCCAAGACTTAGCTATTACAAATTGTGTTGCTATGAACATGGTGGTGCATATGTCCTTGTGGTATGACGATTTTAATTCTTCTGGGAAGATCTCCAGTAGGGGAATAGCTAGGTCAAATGGAACCTCCAGTTGTAGTTTTTTGAGGAATCTCCATATTGATTTCCACAGTGGCTGGACCAGTCTACATTCCCATCAACAGTGGAGGAGTGTTCCTTTTTCCCCACAGCCCTGCCAGCATTTGTTATTGGTTGATTTTTCCATATACGCGGTTCTTTCTGGAGTGAGGTGGAATCTTAACGTTGTTTTGATTTGCATCTCTCGAATGACTAGTGATGTTGAGCATTTCTTCATATATTTATTTGCCATTTTTATTTCTTCGTCCGAGAAATGTTTATTCATTTCAGTTGCCCATTTTTGGATTGGGTCTTT